>AZIM01003400.1:53653-65013 GCA_000516915.1 Ophiophagus hannah | reverse complement strand
ATATAAATGTGAATAAAAATAAAAAAAATTTAAAAATCCCAAATGTAATCTTTTCCAGATGTTTTGATGAACTATCACGCTAAATAGTGCCTAGTGCCTGATTTTAAACAAGGAACAGCCAATTTGGTCCCCCCCCCTCCTTGGTTTTTTTTTTTATTTTTTTTTTTTTTCCNNNCAATTTGGTCCCCCCCCCCCTCCTTGGTTTTAGTTTTAATTCTTTTATTGTGCCAAACAATGACTGGGATACACTGAATTCCTTAAGAGTTAATTAATATATTTAATAGGTACCTGTTCATATAATTGCTTGCCCTACGGCTATGCTACACTACTGCAGTAAGCTTCTGTTAAAAAGAATGCTACTTAGTCATTGAAAAGGAACATTGTCTCTTTTCTGAAGATTGTCTTTGTTTTTTGTTTTGTTTTTTGTTAGGTATCCAGATGCATTAATGACAAAATCAGAGGGAAACCACATGAAGCCAAAATAGCCCTTGTCCTGGGAAATACAATTTGGGTAGATCCGGTGGTATGTAATGCAGAATTCGACTGTTCCTTATTTCCTTTCTTTGAAAATGCAGGTAGTCCTCGAGTTATGACCACAGTTGAGCCCAAAATTTGTGTTGCTAAGTGAAACGTTTGTTATGTGAACGTTGCCCCGTTTTACGACTTTTCTTGCCGCATTTGTTAAGTGAATCACTGCCGTTGTCACTTTTTTTCAGTGCCGTTGTAACTTTGAATGGTCGCTAAACGAACTGCTGTAAGTCGAGAACTACCTGCAATACATGTAGCCCTTGACTTAAGACCACAATTGGGGCCAGAACTTCCATTGCTAAACAAAGCAGTTATCAAGCGAACCACGCCTGATTTTTACAACCTTTTTTTTTTTTTTTGCCATGTGGAAGTGAACCACTGCAGTTGTTGTTGAGTGAATCACGTGGTGGTTAAGCAACTCCAGCTTCTCCCATCAACTTGGCTTGTTGGAAGACAGCTAGGAAGGTCACAAATGGCAATTACGTGACTCTGGAATGTTGTAAATATGGGCTGGTTGCCAAGCACACCCTCATTTCGATCACATGACCATGGGGGGGAGGGAAAGCTACAGTAATTATAAGTGCAAGGATTGGTTGTAAGTCATTCTTATCACTGCTGCTGTAACTTCAAACAATCGCTTAATGAATGGTTGTAAGTCAACTACCCGTTTTGAAAGTTTTCCCAGGTTTTGAAATTAGAGTGAACAGGTAGTTTTTTCTGGGTAATAGATATGATCAGTACCTTGTAATTCTAATTTTCAACAAAAAAATTGCTTTCTTTTTTTTTTTTTTTACATTATTGAAAATTAAATCTTAGAACCAAGAGAAGGACAGTAAGATCTGGCTGGGTCTGGAAATATCCAAAATTTTAAATGCAGTCTCTGTAGATGACCATCTTCTAAGAGAATGAGTAAAACAATAAAACAATGAGAAAGTCCCTTGTTTGTCATTTAAATTCTAGATTCGAGTCACTAAACTTCAAGACCTGAAAACTTCAGTCAACGAATATAATATTCGCTCTGAAATCCTATCTACTGGATTCGGAGTGGACAATCCTGAGCATATACAGGAACTTGAGAAATTATTTAATGAGGCTGAAATACCCCATGAGAAAAAAGAGAAGCCTGCATTGTAAGATATATGTTATGGATAATTACTGGCTGCATGCACTAAAACTGGATGGTGGCTATTCAGAATCATGTTGCAATCATACTAGTTAAAGAAGGACACTGGTATATAGTTTCATGCCCTATAATATTCTAATGGTTGTGGGAGGTAAGGATAAAATTCATGAGGCTGGATATTTATAGCTCTGATGTATGTTGATCTGTCTCTGTTTCAGGAAATAAGTAGTCCCTTGAATGCATGGTTGACATTAGGTTACTCCAGACACAAAGAAGTAAAGATATGGCACTCCCCCAGTTCTGCAAATACAGCCATGGGTTTCCTACCTACCACCCACTGTTGGTGGCACACACTTTGTCCTGGCGTAATAACAAGCACAGTCCTTACATAAAGAACACATCATAAGACATTATTATTTTATAAGACATTAATAGGTCAAGAACCCTGATAGCTTTAAAACTTTAGAAATGATAGCTTTAGACTTGAAAGCATCCTTTCTTTGTTCTTCTGTTTCAAAGACTTTAATTATTTGCTCATATTATAGGGAATAGTTTAATTAAAGTCACTGCTTTGAGGTAGTTCGTGAAATCTCAGTGTCTTCTCCCCTGTGTTGCTCTTTAGACTTTTCATATCACTTCATAAAGAGGAGAGCAACACTTATTTTGAGCACACAAATGAATGCATGGTGGGCCCAAATCAAGGGAGAAAATGCCTCTTGTGTATTTTCATGAGACCTCCTACAAATCATCCTGCCTCCCTTCTCAGACTAGAGATGCTCATGGTTGGAAGCTCCACATTTCCATTTTCCTGCCAGAAAGCTCCATTCCTGTCTACAAACTTCCACAAAAATTTAAACCTTGCTACCCACTAGGGGGTGGCAAAGAACCAAGAATATAGCTCTTCTCTTTCTAACTGGGTAGAGAATGGCTTTCTTTTTCTAGCAAAATGTTTTTGTCATTATTAGATAAAAGTCTCTCAATGTCTGCACATTCTTTTTAAAAAAATAAAAGAGGTACTGTTAAACAGCACAGCTGATCAGCTGAAAAAAGGGTAAAAATGCTTCCATTAAAAAATGATACGTGTTAGGATCTTTTTCCTTCCTAAATTTCAGAAAAGGAGAGCATGTAGTTCAGTACGTTTGCTGGACAAAACATCTCGATACATGATCAGTAGTGTGATCTTAAGAAACATTGCATGCGTTGCCCTGAAATACTGGATAAAAGCGCAGCAGCTAATAATGTTAAATCCATGGTGAAATGAAGGATTTGTGTATTTGCGCTAAGCAAGGCAGTGGTTAAGTGAGTTGTGCCCCCCTTTACGAAATTTTGCCACAATTAAGCGAATCGCTGTGTTGTTAAGTGAATCACATGGTCATTAAGTGAATCTGGCTTCCCTCATTGACTTGGCTTGTCGAAAGACAGCTGGGAAGGTTACAAATGGTGAGATCACATGACCAGAGGACAATGCAGCAGTCATAAATACACGCCAGGTGCCAAGCACCTGAGTTTGGATCACGTGACCATGGCGATGGTGCAATGGCCATAAGTGTAAAAATCGGTCATAAGTCACTTTTTTCAGTGCTGTTGTAACATCGAAGGTCACTAAATGGATGGTTGTAAGTTGAGAACTACCTGTATTCTAATGGTTTAATGCTTGTTTTGACTGAAGGTTTCTCCTAAGACTGAAGCCCAGGTAGGTTCAAATTTTTCTGGGAGATTCTTCTCAATTTTTTAGTCTTGCTGGGTGACTATAATAGATCTCCCAGGAATTGATAGACATTTCAGTGTTTGTTTTTGTGCATTTCCCTTTTATTCTGGTATGTTTTTATGAATAACCAAAGAAAACTACAGTGCATTTCGAGTGGTTTGCCTCCTTGATGTCTCTGGAAAAACCTACAGCTGATGGAAAGATTTTTTACAGGAGTGGTAGTATGTGCTTCCTTCCATAGCACACTGGCTTCCCTGCCACCAAATTCTTGCAGTCAGACCACTTGAGAGCATCTCTCTTTGAATATTTTATTAGTGCATCAAAATACAAAATGCAAAGAAAAATTAAAATAGGGGGGGAAATAAAAGAGGAAAAGGGAAAGTGAAAAAAGTGTAGGGGAAAAGGAAAAGGAAAGCGTTGATGTCCAATTCCTTTTGGTGCAGTAGAATAAAGTAGTAACATGAAACTCAACTTTCTACTTTTATACTGGCCATTTCTATAACAACAAACCTATCTAATCAGCAAAATCCAAGGCCATTTGAGAGCATCAACGGTTGCAGCATTTTTTCTCCTGTTGCTAGCAGCAAAATGGAAGATAGGTGCTTCTTTGGCATTAGCAAAAAATAAAAGGATCTGAGAATTTTAAAATATATGTTGTTTGAAGCTAAATCTGTTTTCTCTTGGCTGAAAAACTCTGCTGATTCAACATTTCGGCCACGAAATTCTCTCTCCATTTCAGACTAAATCCCCCCACGGATGGAAGAAATGAGGAGGCTGAACCTGTTGAGCAGAATGTCTCAAATCCTGCAACTCCAAGCTCAGAGACCTCAAACAAACAGCCCCTGCCCGTTGTACAGAAATTGCAGCACAGCCAAGATACCATCCATGATGGTTATTCTCAAGTATCTTTAGAAAATCATTGTAGTAAGTACGATGTAGCAAACGGACGGGTGGAAATAGAGTAAATACCCACAGGAGGAATTTTGTTCTGAGAAACAGGAAAGATACAGAGTCTCCTCTTGAGCAGGAGATTGGATTAGAAGACTTCCGAGGTCCCTTCTAACCGTATTATTTTATGTTCTGTGAAAAAAATTCTGATCCCTAATGGTAAGACTGCAGAGGATTAATTAAAATATGTATGCAAACTTTCCTCTCTTTTTTTGCTTCATTATGGTGTTTTTGAAATTTCTAATACCAAGCAAGGCCTAATGTGCCAATAAATTACTTTCTGAGAAATGTGGGTTTGCTTTTCGGTCCTTGAATATGCTTCAGCAGTATTAGAGGCTGATGATTGCCATTTGAAATATACTGAGATGAGGACTATTTTTGTTCTGTGAGATATCTTTACCTTGAAACCACCTTTCTAATTAATTAAATGCAGTTGGAACATTGTGTTCAGTTTTACCCGTTGAAATCTGGTAAAAAGAGATGCCACGCAAATTTAACTTGTTTTATTTCTTAATGTAGATGAAACGGTGCAAAATAAGAACAACGAAGACATTCTGCAGATTTCGCCTAAATGGTATCAACCTTTATTTGATGGGACTTATATACGTGCCTTAGTTCTACGAAGAAGGATGGAGAATAATGCTTTTCTTGCTCTCTCCTTGTCTATCCTGGGTTCAAAGGGCTGCTTTTAGAAGGCTCCTGGAAGATCTCCAACTGCAAAGGTTTAAAACTTCTCAGAGAAAGTCCAAAGTTAGGGTTGTTTGAGCAGTGGGTGGAAAATATCAAATTTGACATGTAAATCATGTACTCTTTTGAAGAACTAGAAGAGGTAGTATCACAGCAAACTTATTTCCAGAAAAAAGTTGTGGAAGAATGAAAGGCAAGCAGGCAAAGGCTCTCTCTCTTTCTCCCTCCCTCCCTCCTTCCCCTCTCTCTCACTCACTCTCTCACACATACACACAAACACACACTGCAAATTCCCCAAAATTGATTTCTTTTCTTCGTTTTTTTTGCTTCATGCATTACGCATATTGTTTTGTGGCTGCATGGCTTTGGATTCAAATAATGTTTATTTTTCCACACATGGGATTTCAAAAAAAAAAATTTTTTTTTTTAATTTTACTCTTCCAATTTCCAATATATAATTATTTTTTCCTTAAATGTTTTTTCCCTACTTGATAACACTCTATCTTCTTTCAGGGCATATTTATTTTTAGTTTTATAATGTGAAGTTTGAACAGTTACATCTATCTGTGCAAAATGCAATTACATATCTAACTGGTAGGGTAAAGCAGTTCAACTGTTGGATTTGGGTCATGGCCAAGATCTCAGTCAGTGAATAAATATTCAGCTTTTTAGTTGGATGCTTTGTTTTGCTGATTTCGGGGTGAGGCAGGACAGAAGAGATCAACTTTATTTAGATTATTTCATGGAAGAGTAACAAACTCTGCACATAAGCTAAGTTACTTCATGAGTATTGCATCTAACTTCGTATACGAGCAACATTCATATTTGAAAACTCCACTTTAACCCACTGTTTTAACATTTCAGCTTCCACCCAACAATAAAATGGTTTGACAAGCAAGACGCTGTTGTCGTAAAGGTAAAATTGCAAAATATTAGTAATTACGACTGCAGGATTTTTGAACAGAGGATCACTTTCAGGTAAATTGATCTGTATGGTCAAAATCTTTTCGAAGCACGGTTTTATCGCTTTCTGACAAATATGTATTTTAACATTTGTGCAGCGCTTCGGCAAACGGCAAATTTTACTTGGCTGATATGGAGCTGCAGAGAAGCATCCTCAGAGAGAAATCAACGTGCGTACTTAAGGGCGATGAGCCCACCATACTCCTTGTAAAAGTGAAGAAGGAACCTTGGTGCAGCTTGCTAAAAGAGAAAGTGAGTTGTAAATAGTAAAAGAGAGAGAGAGAGAGAGAGAGAGAGAGAGAGAGAGATTGTTCCTAAAGCATTTGCATGATGGCATTTGAAATATTTGCCAACAGAACCATCATGTATCGTTTGACTTTGATTACTTGGATGATAATGAGGAAAGAAGCCCGTTCTGTGTAGGTAAGCAGTTCACTGTTTTATGTGCAGTATCTTCACGTCTAAAGGGATGGGAAGCCCTTCTGTATTTTTTGCAAACTCTTCTGGGGAAGACAGGTATCCACATTTCATTTTACCACTCTGGAGATGGAGATACAGGTAGTCCTCAACTTACAGCCACAATTGAGCCCAAATTTCTGTTTGCTAAGCAAGACAGTGAAGTGAATATGTCCCATTCTGCAACCTTTTTGCCACAGTTAATTGAATCCTTGAAGTTGTGAAGCGAATCTGGATTCCCTCATTGACTTTGCTTGCCGGAAGCCAGCTGGGAAGGTTACAAATGGGGATTATATGACTCGGGACACTGCAGCTGTCATAAGTACATGCCAGTTGCCAAAGCACCCAAATTTTGATCACATGACTACAGGGATGCTGTAAAGATCATAAATATGAAAACCTGCCATAAGTCGATTTTTTTCAGTGCCGTTGTAAGTCTGAACGATCACTTAACAAAAGTTTGTAAGTTGAGAACGGCCTGTAATTAGATCAGATAGGTCTCTTCCATAAGCCTCTGTATCTTGCCCATAGAACTCAATCGAGACACAGGCCAATTCATGCTTGCATAGCACTAATGCAGGGATCTGTTTGCAGTTTATACTGTGTATTTCATGGTAAAGTTGGAAACTGGCTTATAAATGTATTCTTAAAAAGTCTGTATTCATACATTTGTATAACAACACTGTGATTTTCTCTATCAGGATCAAGTCCTAAGAAAGTGTATCAGATTCCTATAGAGGTGTGTGAAGAAGAGGAGGAGGAGGAAGAATCTTCAAAAGATAGTGATTCAGAGAGTGATTTATCCTCTTGTTAATTATATTTTCGCCTTTAGTCTTTGATCCCTTACAAGGTTAAAGTATTTAAAATAGATAGTACAAAACCCCTTGCAAGTGCATCGGATACCTTTTTCATAGTGATACAGTCTCAGCATTTTATTAAAAATGTTGACAACGGGACTTCTGTGGGGTGCCACATTTGCTGTTTATTGACAGTTATAATTCTAAGAATGCTCGTTGCAAATGAATCTTAACAAATTTGAGTGAAATTTAATTTGATAAACAAGTTGATAATTACATCAAATTTAACAATTAGACCAGGACAGGTACAGTATTGAAAATTGCTTTTCAGTTGCAATTATACCAAAATGCTTCACAAAGAAAGCATGGGTTTTTTTAATTTTGCTTTAAATATATATATATATATATATACATACAATAAAATCTGAGTTTTGTATTTTCTAATGCTATATTGTGCTAACAGGATAGGCTGATCATTTGTTGTAACTTGGTTCTTAAGGAATGTAAAATGGGTAATGTTAATTCAGTCTAGTTGCTATGATGAGATAATTTACCTTTACCTTTGTGAGAGGTAAAGCAGTAATATAACATTACAAACGAATAACTTTTGGTTCTTTTTTCACAACAGTTTCACAATACTCAAAGTTTTGTATATTTTCTTTGGAAAATGTTCAGATACCTGGTTTTGCTTTCAGGTGTTTAGCTTTGTTGTGGCATTGCAATATATCAGCTGGGTCAACCAAAACACCACATATTTCTTCCTCTGAGTGGAAGAAAATAAAAGCATATCATGTATCATATAATTTCTTGGAAAATCTGAATACAGAAAACCTGTAATTATAGATGCAACTTATACAGAATAGGAAGTTTTGCAAAAGGTTATTGACAGTGTGTTTCTCAACCCTGGCAATTTTAAGATGTATGGACTTCAACTCCCAAAATTCCTCAGCCAGCAAAGTTATAAAGGTTGAGAAATTGTGTTAGAATATACAAGCCAGTTCTCTGAAAACCTATAGTTATTGTACAATCCAATTGTTCTACTTCTATAGCTGTGCAAAGTTTATCAAAACAACAAAGGAAGCACAAGTCTACAAACAACCTAAGTTTATAATTTTGCATTCAGATAAATCAGATACTTGACCCTTCTTTGAATTAATATTGGTCCTGTTAACTCTTAGTTGTCTTTCTGAGAAAAAAAAGTGTGCATTAAAATTTAAAATGATTAACCTCTGTTTTGTAAAATCTTTTATTATTTGTGGCTTGAAACTACTACAGAGTCAAAATAGTCCCAGAGGCTAATATTGAAACAGCAACCATTAGTTCTGAAAGAGAGCATCTTGGATTTTATAAAAGCCCCTGAGTAATTTTCAAAAACTAATATTCAATAACGGTAAAAAGTCTGTGGTTCCAACTATGATATGGCCCTGGATTCTCCCATACTTCGTATTTTCTAAAAAGAAAATGATACTGTTCATGCATGTTTGGGGGAATAACATCCTAACAGATTTTCAAAATTGCAGCAATAAATCTCACCAGTCTTTTTTAAATGCTACAAACTCCTTTGTTATCTTTCAATTGTAGTTTGGTAATTAGATTTTGGGGTGCAATGCGTTTGTCCTCCTCGTTTCTTAAACATCCAACACTGAAGAGTCCAGAAGGTAACACCCTGCATCAACCTCATAGTTAAAGCTCCACAGGAATGAAAATAACAGGCTTGGATGTCACAGGAGGAAAAGTGTAGACAATTCCTATCTAGGCTGTGAGGATTAGACCTCATGCCAGGCCAATAATCCCCTATTATCCCACCCACTGATCTTGCAAAATGCTTTAAGTACAGAGAAAGCATTGCGCTGTCTCAAGCTGTCTTGAGGCCAAGGATAGACTTGTTGACTTCCTCAGGTTTTAGAGGTAAACAGATCTCCATCCTTCTTGCTTCTCCTTGACATTTGGATATGGCTCTCTTGCCTATTTGATGCAGGAGTTGGTCTCTTCTGTTGTGTTGGTTAACAGGTAGCTCAGACACATTGACCTATTGCCCAAAAGGTAATTCTCAGTTGTTAAATGCTTTTCATTTTGAAATTTAGTAGTGGAAACTCCCTGTTTCCTTTCTTGATTTTCCCACGCTTGGCTATAAATCTTTAAACCATAACAGATGCGAAAAATGTCCCCCTTCCTCAATAAGTCAGGGTAAATATGAAAAAAAATCTTTGTTAAGATCTTTGCCGTCTCATACATGTTGTAAGATCTTTGCTGTCTCGTGCATATTCCGTAAACCACCAGCACTAAATTTTACTTGGGCAAAATGGAGCTAGTTTGAGAATCCTGTTTCTGCCCAGTTTCAGAAGGAAAAATAGGATCTTTTTTTCATTCAGTAACTTCTTCCGATGGAACGACTTCCAGCAGCATCTGAAGATGCATGGTGATGGGCTCTGAAATACAGAGGTTATCAGAGTTACAGATATTCTATTACTTTAATATTTTGCCTTTTCTGGAGATGTTTCCAATTAGGGTTGACTGCATGAGCCTGGTTGTGCTCAAGCTAACCATTTAGAGATCCCTTCACAAATCCTTGTGTTCTCAGCATTCTACATTAACAGTATATTGCTGTCTGTCTGAAGTTAGCAGAGGGTAAATGCTGAACTGAAGTCATCTTAAAACTAAAACTCAATCTAATTTTCTTCCCAATTTCACTGTCTGCTGGTTCCAGAATCACTGACCACCACCCTATAAAACTACCCCATTAGTAGGGAAGCCATTTCTTCCACTGAAATTCAGTTCCATGGCATGCTTTTTAATTCAGCAAAGCCTTTTAACTTTAAAAATTAAGTCCTGACTTGAACCATTTTAAAAGAATGTGATTACAAGTCGTCACTTCTTAGCAGACTAACTAAAGATGCATCCTTGCCTGGTATTTCAGGGTCACAATTCTTGATCTTTGATACATGTGAAGGAATATTCTAGGAAGCTGTCATTATCAAAAAGAACAAATTGGACTTTATCACTTTTCACATATCCAACTTTTCAAATTCCATTGACAAGGCAAATGTTTGTTAGCAGATACCCATAAGTGCCACCAGTTTAAAAATAAGGAAAGTCTTCAAAAATATTCTGAAGGAAGAAGTCGGAATTCAATTTTTTTTCCTATTCTAGGAAAGAGATTCTAAAAGGGTTGAATTAAGATTTCTATGATGCTTTTAAAAAAGCGGGGGGNTCTTTGGTGCTCTCTCAGTTGTTTGGTTTTGTTTTTTTTTTTACAAATGTTTCGTTATCCAAACTAGGTAACATCATCAGTGCATAAATGAAGTTTCAGGGAAAGAGAATGAGCTGGCAATTGGATGCTAAATCCACCTTTATTTGGATTTCAGAACTTAACAGGCTTGCTAATGATCCTCCAGTGGCTTCCATTTGCAATAAAGTTCAGTGAGGTTATTTATAAAACCTCCATTCTTGGGTAGTTCCAAAGCTGAATTAACTTTCATTGCTTTATTGATGCTCGCTTTGCTCAATTCCATTCATCCCTATCACCTCTGTTAATGAATATTTTAAGGACTGCATTCGTTCTATTGCTTCCTTGGGAACAGGAAAATGGGCTAAACTTTTTTTTTCTTTTTTTTTTTTAGGAAAATCTGTCTCCCATTTTAGGTGGAAACCATCCGCATAAAACCATGTACTTACCTGAGATTTTTTGAGCCCAGCCAAACTTATAATGGATGAAAAGAACGTAAAAAATAAGTCCGCTAAAAATAAATAGGACGCAGTACAAATATGCAAGCACAGGCTCACTGATAATAGGTGCCAGAACCAGAACAATGGCCACTAGTACCACAACTAAAGGGATGATCAGTGGTATCTGTAGGAGAAAGCAAAAATATTGTTAGGGAACTGGATGTAACTTGGCAAAGCTTGCTTGCATGGGGCGGNGCAAAGCTTGCTTGCACGGGGCGGCAAGGAATGGTGGCCCAATGAAACGCTTTGCCAGCCTTTCAAGGTTCCTTTCCTTTCTCTTGCATCTTTCGGCTGCCATAGTAACGGGGGAAGGGGGAAATAATTGGACTCTGTGAGTGTGGGACACATGCTGGAGGTTTAGAGAATGAACTCTTATCACTTGGGGTAAAAACTTTATTGTTTATGCTTGCTTGCTTGCTTGCTT
>AZIM01003400.1:1383-28492 GCA_000516915.1 Ophiophagus hannah | reverse complement strand
AAAGGAAAGGAAAGGAAAGGAAAGAAGGGCTGCTGAGTTCTAGGAAAGAAGGAAGGGGAGAAAAAGAAAAGTCAAGCGTCCACCTGGTCCCAGCAACCTGGTGCAGGTTGGTTTGTTACAAGGAGGGCATTACAATCTGTGCCCATCCGTCAGAAGGGAAGATGGTGGGTGACCAAAGGAATGCAGCTGGAGCGTGGAAGCATTTAGTGAACCTTTCAGATTTTTTTTTTCATGATTGGATAGATAATGGCTGGTTCTTTGGTAAACTTGAAAGACACCAATACGTTACAAAAGGATAGAAAGAAGGAAAACCTGGAATTACTAGTTTATAGAGAGTTGGATGATTTAGAAAAGACAGGGAATGAGGTCTTGCTTTTTACCAGTTTATCAATACAAATTTTAAAAAATCTGGCTTTGCCCAAGTCTTGTGCATTTGTAAAATATGGGTATTGACAACTTTTTTGTGCTTTCTTACTAATTGCCTCGGGAAAGAGACTCCCTGAAATGTAACAATTCTGATGGAAATTTAACGATGTAGCTACATACATTCAAACAATCAAATAAGGCTATTGCCTCCATGATATATGAAGAACCACAATTTACCATTTTAGTTCTACATATTTTCAATTTCCAAGTATTCTTCTTTTCTCCTAATTAGTTATATTGCTGTACATATATGTTCTTTATTTATATTGCTTTTATATATTGCTTACACTTTTCAATTCTTTATTTTCAAGCAATACTTTATAAATATAAAAATCAACTAAATTGCGACATATAACTTTTAAAAACAAGAATTTCTCAGCTCTTCAGTAAAAGACTATATAATATATATTCTAATCCTTCTTGTCCATATCTTTATAAAAGCTCAGCTAAATCAAGGCTCAGTTCAGCCATTTCAGCTCCCACATCTCTAGTTGCTTAATAAAGAGTGCAAGGAGTTATATAAAATCAATTCAAATTAAGTTTTTCTTTGGTTTAAGCGTCTAAATGTTGTGTTGACAGCACTATTCAAACTCTGGCTTCCGTTAAATACTATATTTAATGGGGCTTATTCTAGGAAGGTGTTCTCAGAATAGGTAAAACAGGCCATCCGGAAACCCTAAGAGAGGCAGAGTTGGTGCTGAAAGGAGGATCTGCCCTGCCTATCAACTAGAAGCTTTACTAAGAGATCTCTCCCTTTTTGAAGTACTGAATCTGTACAGTGGTACCTTGGTACTCAACTGCTTTGAAACCCATTGAATTTAGTATTCAACGCATTTCAACACGAAAATTTCACCCCGGTGCTCATCATTTGTTTGGTACTTAACACATAAGCTAGAAATAGTCGGAGTCAGCAGCCTTGTGACTCAGTACCTTATTCCTTATGGGGAAAAATTGTTTGGTACTTGTTATTTTTGGTACTCATTGCGCTTCCCGGTCCCAATTAATGATGAGTAACGAGGTACCACTGTATGTTCTTTGTAACCGTCAAGGCAAGCAACATGCTTTTTAGCACGAAAGATGTTTCTCGGGGCTATCATACAATGCTAATCACAGCCGTGAAGTTCTCTCTCAACCCAACGGCTAAATCATACTTTGCTTCTGACTGGGTCCCCTTTTGCTCTTTTATGTTTGCTTCTTCCAATCCTGCTTTGCCTTGGAGGAAGCAGAGACGACCACTTCCTTCATATTTAGTCTTCTTCTTCCTTCGGAGCTTGAGGGGGTGAGGACCCCTCCACATCACAGTAGCTAAAACCGTATCTGCCCAGCAGGACTTTCTGAGAAATGTCAGTTAATGGCGATTCATAAGCAGCGTTGACCGAATTCTGTACGTTCTTCTCTAGAGATTTATGCAAGAGTTCCTTCATCCTCTGGTTTTCTTTGGCGGTTGACTCCCAAATTATTTCAAGTTCACTTTCCAACTCTCTGAGAAAAAAGAAAAAGAAGAAGGATGGGCTGGGTTTGCATGCTCCTTGCCCTCCATGTTTAAGCAGCACTCTGGAGGTGAACCATCAATCAGCATAGTCAGAACAATTGCATTAATTTTAGTATCTTGCCTGATGGTGAAGGAACGCCGTGTACTCTGAACAAGAATGATTAAGGATCTCTAAGCTAATGTTCAATAAAATGTTCTCATATCTTCATTCTCTTATCTGCAGCTACCTCAGGAAAACTTCACAAAGAATTACCTTAACTTTCCTTTCTCTTATTAATGACAGCATGGATCAATGAATGAGCAAGGGTTAAGGATTGATTCTCTATGCAGTTCATTTTTTTTTAATGACCCATTTTGTTAGGTGTTAACATCTGTCGGAGATGCACCCGACTTCCAAGTTGTGATGCCCAAACAAATCTGGAGACCACCAATTTGGGATAAGGTGAGCTGTATTACCTCAAGGGATCACGTATCCAAAGACAGGGATTTTTTACTGTTAAAATTCTTATTATAAATACGATTATCAAAATTCAGGGATGCAGTCACTTCCTCTTTTTTTTAGGAATATAAAAGAATCCTTGCCGAAGCCCCAAATTTCCCTTGCTAAACAGGACAACTGTTAAGTGAGCTTTGCCCGAGTTTACAACCTTGTTTGCCACCATTGTTAAGTGAATCACGGCAATTCTTAAGTGGAATCATGTGGTCATTAAGCAAACCTGGCTTCCCTTATTGACTTTACTTGTTGGAAACTGGCTGGGAAGGTTACAAGTGGTGATCACATGACCCTGGGACAGTGCAACTGTCATAAGTATACATGCCAGTTGCCAAGCACCAGAATTTTGATCACACAACTGTTAAAACTGGTCATAAGTCACTTTTTTCAGTGCCGTTGTAACTTCAAACAGTGACTAAGTGAATGGTTACTTGTCAAGGACTACCTGTAGTTTAAAAAAAAGACATGAGACATTACAGAAGAAAAAAGAACTTCTTATAGGGCAGTAGAGAACAACATGTAGCTCCTAACTGCTTCTTCTGCTCACTAATGTTTAAATTATTTGTTTGAATTCAGAGATTTTAAGATTTTTTAAAATAGGAACTATATCAACTTCCCCATAACCTATGAGAAAAAATCTAAAATCTAAAATAGGAGTTCTGCTGTTATGTACATTCTTTCGAAGCAGGTTGAAAAATTTGCTGTATATGATTTGGTCACACTTCTCGATGTTCAAATCAGCCCTAATTAGATTACATGACTGCTGATGAGAACAGATCTGCAATAATCTTCTGCTCTTGAAATCTGTCTCCGCATCAATACATCTTTTAAGCAATCGTGCCTCAAGTCATCAAAAATCTTAGCCCTGTCCCAGCTTGTAAATGTTGTGTTGTCTCGTCCTAATTCAATCTTTTCCCATGCAGCGTTCAAAGACTGCACTGTGTGTGCCGTTCAGCATGACCCGGGTTGGCGAATTGTAACCTAGCTGTAAAGGGCTGAAAACATACTGTAATAAGAATAATTATGTAAATTAATCGTGTAACCTTTCCTGGGTGCAAAAATTATGTTTACATGTGGAACTGAAGTCTAAATAGGTTTCAATAATATTCAATTCTGCCACCCTCCCATTTAATTTAGCTCAGCTTACAAACAAGGTAAATACCTACTTTATAATTTTGTAGGTTGTATTTTCCTCCTAACAAAATTTAGTGTTTTAGGACAAGAGACTTATTTGTCTGTTATAGGGTACTTAGGCTTATGTGTGCGATGATTTTTCCCTTTTGAAGGCAATTCAATCTTTTTACCATCCTGTCCCTCACTGTGTTTCTAAAACTGACTTTCACCTGGTGGCAAGGTCTACAAAGTGAGTTGGATAGTCAAGACCACCTACTGGCTAAAATTGACTTACTTCCCGGAAGTCTTAGCTCCCTTGAGCCTACTAGAAGTTTTCATTCAAGATGGAAGACTTTACAGACAAATGACCGTAGATAAAGTTGTCATTTATTCCCATTCACTTTGCAGTTCTTGAGATTCCTCAAAGCTAATGAGGTTGTAAGATAGCAAATAACAAGAAATTGATTTGCTGTACAGACAGATAAATGACAACATCTCTTTTTTTCCTTTAAGAATGGAAAACTTAAAAAGCAAAGCCTGGCTAAATTTCTCCGTAACCTTAAAGAAATGGCACGGCTTCCATCTTAGCTGGTTTGCATTCTTTTGTCTTCAGCCTTGCATTTTCTCCTCACAGAGAGAGAAGAATCATTCAAGATCAGTCAAACCCAGATGGCAGCAGCAATAGCATGTAGATTTATATACCTCTTCGTAATGCTTTACAGCACTTTCTAAATCAACGGCCCCCAACTTTTGGGGCACCAGGGACCGGTTCCATGGAGAGAGGGTTTTTTTCCTGCAGACCAGAGGGGGCATAGTTTCACAGACTGCCTACATCCCACGGATGGGGCTTTGCTTGTTTGTGTGGCCCAGTTTCTGGCATGCCGCGGCCCAGTGCCAGTCCATGGACTGGGAGTTTTGAGACCCCTGCTCTAAGTGATTTANGTCAGCCTCTTGCCCCCAACAATCTTGGTCCTCATTTTACCGACCTCAGCAGGCTGGAAGGCTGAGTCCATCTTGAGCCAGTCAGGATCAAACTCCTGACAATGGGCAGTTCTAATCAGCCTGCAATACTGCCTTCTAATCACTGTACGATATCAATGGTGCAGGACATGATCAATGTGCTATTATACAGACAGCATACTATCAATTTTACAATGATCCTGACTGCTTTCATAGATCTCCAATTCAAAGAAGGTTTCCTGGTATGCTAAATAAATTTTATATCAAGGTACTCCAGGCACATTCCAACAGTGACAGTACTTTAAAAATTGTCAAATTCTGTTTTAGATCCCGTGTTATTAGGGGAAAAAATGAGGAATCCTGGTAAGTTCTTTTATTTTATTTCGAATTGTTTACTAGAGTGTTATAAGAAGACTGTAAAATCTTTCGGTTGGCTAAGAGCTAGTGGGAGGAAGAGGAGGAGGAGGAGGAAGGAGAAGGAAGAGAATAGAGGGTTAAGGCTGTCTGTTTCCTGACATTAGTTTTAATGTGTTGCTGAAATTTCTATCTGTTGGGAACAATTTCCCAGACAACACATGTTGTCCTTAAAGTAAGCTGGTGGGAACAAATCAACAACAGCATTATAAATTAGCCCAGCACTCCCGATTCTCGTTGCCAAGCTACAGATGCTTAAGAACAACCCCACCACCAATCAATAATTCCCTCTTTCTGCTATTCTTCGAACAAGGGCAGTGGTGGTGGAAGGCTTTCACAGATCAAAAGCCACATAGCTGACCTGAGAGTCGAGAAATCTGTTTCTTTGCATGACAAGCTGTAGCATAAAAGAAAACATTTCCTACTTAAAGCAATTTCAGATTTCAGAAGAACTGCAAGTAGAACTCAATCCAACACTGAAGGAATCTGGCTTCAGTAAAGTCTTTCGACCATGTTGTCCTACAATCTTTTTTTGTAGATCACATTTAAAAAATAATAAATAAACATAGTCACCGTGGTTGGATGTTTAACCATTTACAGAATGATTAATTCATTATAATCCATTTTGCCAGGCTGCATCAGGGGGAGAAAAGATGGAAAAGATTCTTTTTATTCTTTTTAAATGATCTTGTAAGAGGCTGGCATTTGTGTTTCCTGCACATTGGGGGCATGGATGGACTGAACACATCTGGTACACCTCCTCCCCCTCCACTATAAGGCACATAGCAAACAAGGAGGTGATATATTGTGCATTGTGGCACAGGTGGGTTCATTCACAGGGTGCACACTTTGTGAAGAAATCAGCAGTGGTCTGATCATGCAATTTATCCTGTAATGGGCGAGTGGTTATTGTAGACACAGATGGCACACAGCTTGAACTGTGACTTCCATTATTTTATCAAACAATGGTTGGAGATGATCTGCAAAGAAAACTGCTCAATTATCCATCTCCTGTGTTGCTTAAAAATAACCATAGTCATCAAAACATTCTCTGACACCTTGCTCCCCACCCACAGTGGGGGAAATAAAAAAAAAACCATCACCCTTTATGAATTACTCTAACACAGAAAATCCTCCTTCAGCCAAGAGCTGCCCAATTCTTGGCTTGTTACCTGTGTCTTCGCTGTGAGAATCCTCCCCATTCAGGAAATATTTTGCTAAGCATCGTTAACCAACCTCTTAGGGTTGGTTTCTAAGAAGAACTGACTGCCTGGGACTGATCAGTCCCTTGCTGGAGGAGGAGGGGGGGGGGCAATCCCTGTGAAACCAGCCAGCATAGGACCAAAGATTCACTCTGGAGAGAAGGACTGAAAACCGAGTTCAAAAGTTAATCGCTCCAGTCCGTCTTGCGTCTCTTCAGGAAGACGCAACAAGCAGCCGGCAGGATTTGTTAAGCTGGTTGTTGTCACCCCTTGCAATCAATTACTTCCTTCAAGGTTTCGTTAGGCTGAGGGTGGAGGCGGGNGGGGTGGGGGGGGGAGAGTGAGGGAGAGGGGAGGAGAGTGGCATTTTCAATCCAGAAGAAGAGCGAATGCAGGCAGAGTACACCAGATGGGGCTCTTACAGCAAGTTCTGCATTCTGTCTCCCGTCCCCCCCCTCCCCTTTCTAACCAATGGGATGCAATTTGTTTGGGGAAGGAGGCTCGCATTAACTTACCTCTTCTGCTGCAGAGCTTCATCGAGGGATTCCTGCTTCTCTTGCAGCAGCCGCTGGAGGTGTTTCATTTCTCGCTGGTACTGAGCGGTCTTCCCCGCAAATTCCTTCTCTTGCTCGGTCACTTTGAGGTTGATGTCCCCGAGCTTGCCTGCCGCCGTCTTTTTATACACCTGTGAGAGTTGGAACAGAATCATTCAGCTCAAAGCCCGGCTTTGAGGCTACTGCGGGGGCATAGATGGACCGTAACCAGCTACGAGGGGAGATGGGTCTTTCTCGCAGCTGCTCCTTCGTCCTGAGTCACGAGACGCCCGGTTCAGAGAACAAATCAGGTAGGTGGGATCGAAGAGAGACGATCAGGTCATCTTTCTTTGAGCGTGTTTTTTTTTTTTTAAACTAACATGCAGCTTGCCAACGAAGACGACAAAGATGTCACTGCCTGGGCGGACTGTGTGGTCTCGTTCTAGCTTTTTGCCTCCTAGAAAGGCAGTTCTCAATAGCTTCAAAGCCCAATGTTGGTTTGACTAGACATGATGAGCAACTAGACTTTAAACACACCTGCTTCTCTTACAAGGTCAACGGTCAAGTTTTAAGGATCCCTGTCCAGGTAACGACAAAAGAGATGGGACTCTACATTGTGGGTTATTTGTCCTTTAATCTAAGCACCAGAAGGGGAAAATAAACAACCTCAGCTTTGCAAATTGATGCTTCCGTTACCGTGATGGCTATGTTTTTGTTTTTGTTCTAGAATACTGGAATGTAACTCCTTTTTCCTTTCTCTCGCACTTCATATGCCTTCTTTAGAAAAAGCCTGATGTGCAAATGGAGCTTTTAAAGCTATTTTGGGACAAACATTGCATTAGACTCTGAATAATCAAAATTAATCAGAAGGCTTCATTAGACAAGCACCGCTGTCATCGAGTCTAAAAGGAAAGATACATTGCTTATGACAAGTATTTTCCTGCCAACAAATGCAGACTGATCGGGTTAACAACAACTCTGAGGGTGAAGGCTATATTCCTGCTTCAAGTCTACGGTTGGAGAGTCAGCTCTTTGCAGTGATTTTCAAGAATAAAACAAACATGAAGTAACATTGAATTATGCAGCCTGTAAAATTTCACATAGGAGTCGATACATAAATACTGAAGCAGATTTCAATAGCATTTGGATGCGTCGCCCATTTCACCTCTCGGCGCTTGAAACTTTCACAGGAATCTAGCACTCAGAATATGAAGACCTTGCTTATTATAAAGAATGTGAGCGTAGTTGTAATTTAGGGCTTTGGGGGTGTTTGAATTTCATGGGAAGATGCTCACATATAGCACATTTACTCCAAGGCTTTCCTTGACTAAAGTTCCCTGCAAAAGATAAGATAGCCAAGACAGGATCAGATGGAGTAGTTTCATCTGGTACATCTTCTATGTTTGAAACTGATGCCAGTAAGCATTTGAAAATGTGATTAGATCATACTGGCCCATCTACTTTAAGTCAGCCCAGAGATGCATCCTTAGAAGCTTTTCTGTTTGTTTATTTATTTATTTGTAGCTGGTTATGATATATATATATTTTACTTTTGTTGTTTAATCTATTCTGGATAAAAATTTAGATTCTATGAAACTTTAGTCAGACCAGAGTCTAGATCACACTTGATTCCATTCTGAAGGCTCGTAGGGTAGTAAAACAGCTGATCCAGGAATAGCTTGATGCATATAGCTGCACTGCTCAAATGGACTTCCTGAATGTTAGTGGTGTCTATGAGGACTTTTTATCAGTTAATAAAGTAAATGAGGAAGCTTCCTTTCTTTCTTTTTTTCTTTCACTGGATATTAATCCAGTAAAAAAAAATACTTGTTTATTCTGTAAACATTGTTTTAAATGCATGTAGGACTTCAACTTTAATCTAGTGCAGATACTATACAATGTCACCCAAATAATCAGTTAAGATGGATAGAAGACAACGTAATGTTCCAATGAAGGTTTCCGAGATACAAGATAAAATGGAAAGTCAAATGTTTGCCACCTATATCAGCTCATATTGGGCTCACCTCTTTCTCTAACTTCTCAGCGTCATGTAAGGATACATCTGAGGAAGTCCCACAGTGGTTTAAGCACTTTTTTTTAATTTCATAGATTATTACTCTAGTTTAGTGCTTCGCAACCTTGAGAAATTTAAGCTGTGTGTACATCAACTTCCAGAATTGAAGCTAGTCTTCAATCCCCATTTCCAGCTAGAAGTTTTTCCCAGTCCTATCTGAAATCCTGGAAAACTATTGCCATTACAGTAGACTAAATAATACAACTGTGAAAGGACCAATATCATGGCAGCAATAAGATAGCTTTCCACGTGTCTAAATATTTTGGCCTAGGAAACAACAGGAAGCAAGACTAGTTTTTCATCAACTTTTGAGTTAATAAATTACAGTTGTGCTTTGAAGAAAATGACACTAGATGATAATCTGAGGAAAAGTTGTAACTAGTGCTCAAACAGTCAAGAAAAGGTTGAACACGCCCCGTAATCGGTTGTTGGAAAAACAACTTCCAGGAGATTTTATGATGCATGAGGTAAAAAAAAACTTTGTAAAATTATATGAAATTAAACACATTCATAATGAGAAATGAGAACGGATTTAATCAATTTTAACGTATCCCCTCTTCCAGCAAACAAATAAATGCAACTACAGAAATATTATACCATTACAAAAAAGGCCTGATTAAAAAAAAAAAAGAGTAGGGAAACTCACGGCTGTTCTCTTTTGACAGTGTGTCTAACAGGAAGATGAATCATCCTCAAACCGACAGGGAAGAAAAAGTGCTGAACGAGGAGCTGGAGTGCAAAATCTGTTACCAGAAATTCACCCTCCAGAGTCGCAAGCCCAAACTCCTGGACTGCCTCCACCGAGTGTGCGCAAAATGCCTAACTAAAATCCTTCAGGTAGGAAGCGGCTCGCTTCGCATTAGCTGCCCTTTCTGCCGGCATGAAACGGAGCTGCAGGAAGAAGAAGTAGAAGGACTCCCTGATGACTTGAATATCTTGTCCAGACTGGTGACCAGAGACAAGTCGACATGGAATTCAGAGTGCAAGGAAGTCCTCCTGACCCCAAAGAACTTGGCTTCGTCAAGTCCTTCGCGCGGCTCCTCAAACTGCCTGGTGATAACCATCATGGAAGTACAGAGAGATGCCAGCCGGACTCCCAGCCAAAACACCCTCTCGGATTATTACACAGATCACAGCCTGGACTCAGAATCTGTCAATTCCACCAACCAGCTGGACCAAGACGTTTTCTCCAAGCTCTGTAATCATGTTCCCAGAATACTAGTGTGGCTGCTTGGGTTTTTTTACTTCGGTTCTTTGCCCCTTGGTATCTATTTATTAGTGATTCAGAAAGTCACTCTGGGAATTGTCTGCGTCAGTCTCGTGCCATCCAGTCTGACCGTGTGTCTTGTGTACGGTTTTTGTCAGTGCCTCTGCCAGGGGATGTGCGACTGTTCTTCTAGAAATTGATGCCGAACACAAAAGGATATTGAGACAGCTCAAAGTCTACACCAGGGGTCTTCAAACTTGACAGCTTTAAGATTTGTGGACTTCAGCTGCCAGAATTTGTCTTCCAGTCATGTTAGCTCAGGAATTCTGGGAGTTGAACTCCACCAGTCTTAAACTTGCCAAGTTTGAAGACCCTTGTTCTACACGATGGTTGTTTTTTTTTTATAATGTGACTGTAAGTAAAAAGAAGAAGGACATCTGTCTATGAACTGGTGTTTTCAACATTCCATTCTTCTGACTACAGTGATGAATAAAGATGATCTTTCTAGAAAGATAAAATCTTTATGTGGGAGAAGTTTGGCATCTTGAAAATGCAATATTGTCTTATTTGACCGAAGCTGCTCAAAGCAATTACTACAAAGTAGGAGAAATTGAACTGAGGTCTCTGAATGCAGCCTTTTAATATATTTTGAAGGCTGCCTCTTACTCAATCACAAATTGGACCAGAATCTAGTGAGAAGAATGCTTTCCCCTGAGAAAGCAGCCTGCAATTATTTTCCTTACTCCCCAGACTATTACGTCAACGGGGGGAATAAAAGAGAAAAATTGCTTTGTTAAAGTAGAGCCCTGCTTAATTTGATTCAGGGCTTTGTTCAAGAAAGCAGCAATGAATTTATCTCTTGCTCTGCAAAGGAGGCAGGAGAGATCAAGGACTGCAATTTTTGAACTCTTCATGCGCTATCAAATTGGACAGCACTTTAGCCAATGTTTAATTTTAAAAAATACAGCTCTATATGTGCTACAGTCTGAAAAATAAACTAGACTATTTCTGGCAAGGCAGACTTCTTTGATAAAGTTTAGATATCACTTGTACATCGATGCTAAATTAAAACAAGTTTTATGTATATGGCTATGTACCCATAAATTGTATATGGTTATGAAGCTGGTTCGCTAAAAAAATAAGAGAGTTCTGTTTTATTGTGTGCCCCGTCTTACTCTGCAATAGACAATTCTATCGATTGAAAAAGGAGCATGTGCCAACATTTTTTGGCTAGAACATACTAATTTTTGAACCCTGCTGCTTTACAATGGAGAAGAAGAATTGTTTCTGGAAATTCATGACATGATTGTCTTGTTTAAAATCCTGTTTAAAAGTCAGCAGTGACCGTTTGTAATTTGATTCGAATAATCTGGTGTCACCCATCTTTACCTGAAAATAATAGCTATTCCAAGCAGCTGGCACATTTCAGCACTTGGGCATGTTTCAAAAACCTCTAGGTACCAAAATTACTGCTGAAGCCAATTCAACACACAAAAGCTACATCCCTCTAAATAGAACATGGGTTTCATAGGGCTGGAAGGGAACTCAAGAGATCTTCTAGTCTAATCTGATTTATTGACAGATACTCTCACCAAAGGTTTATAAATCACCAGCTTTATATGACCTGGATGAAACCAATCCTGTCCTGCTAGCTGGGATGAATAAAAACATATGACAGAATTGGGCTTCTGCAAACTTGCAACTGGGTTCCAGCTGTTAAGGCCAAATTGACCACAGTAATACAATCCCCAAAGCTTCAAAAACTCCATAGAGCAACCTGCTTAACCCAAAGCATCCCTGAAATCTAGAAATCTCTCCCCCTTGCTTCTTACTATTAGAAGAGTCTCTCTTCTCTTTGGGTAACTAAAGGCATGACGCAAATGTTTTGTGAGTCAAACCTACATCATGTTGAATGCTATTTACTTCTTTAACAGAGAAGTAACCACAATAAGCAGTCAACGCCTAGGTCAACATTTGGATAAAGCAATTATTGTGCCACAATATTTAGGATGAAGGCAGTTTCAGCAAAAAGCGGTTTTGAAGGAATGGGGGAAAAGAGGGTAAAAGTAAATCATCAAAATGTATTTGTTCGAGTTGAGTGAGAGGAAAACGCAAGGACAATTGGACCTGAAAGCAGATGAAGAGAGAAAGGAGACACAGATATCCCAAGTTACTTCTCAGTATCCGAGAGTTGCCACACAAAGCAATAAATTTGTTAAACAGACTTTTAAAAAAGCACACAAAAGAGATTCAACCAGCTACAGTGTCTCCTCAAGATCTCATTGGTCCCTCTGAGACCTCCCCAAGCCTGATGGCAAAGCCAGGTCTGGAGGCACTTTTAATCAAATATTTATTTTAAGGCTAAGAAAAAGAAAGAGAATATAGACAATGGACTTCTGAAACCGAAAAGGCAACGGTTTATGTAATGTGATGTTAAAAGGTTATGAAGTTTATCATTACAATAACTGTTGCAGAAAAATTAAAATGACAGGCCTTTGCAAGCACACAGCCACTGGGATACTGTTTTTGCTGTCATTATATAAAAATGTGTAAGCTGGAAATAGCACTCGCAAACTTGATTAACTGATTAACCAGTGTGGGGTTTGTTTGTTTTTTATATGTAAGGAACTGAAACATTTGCTCCAAATGTGTCCTTGTGGCAAATATAAAGATGTTAATGTTAAGAATAGAAAGATTCCTCAACAATGATTGGTATAGGAGTACTTTTTATACCCACTTTTTAAACGAAATTAAAATCCAAAAGAAAGTTTTGGTCAAGCAGGTCATATTTCCCGAAGGGAGGAACAAGTTAACAATTGCATGAGGAGATATTTGAAATAATTTGGTAGGTAGGTTTGCTGGAAAGCAACAAGCACACAGAATAATACATTCCATGTATCCTGCTTGTGATTCCCTAAAAGCATCTGACTGACCTCTGTGGCAATGCTGAACTAAACAGATTTCTGGTTCTCATGTTCAAGTCAATAAATGGATTTCAGAAATAATTTTTTTGGCTGCAGGGTCCATAACAGGAAAACAACAATACAAAACCTGCATTGGTCTATGTTCAAAATTACCATAATAATTAGCAGAAGAATGGATAAACATGACTGTACGGATTGAAATCCAATGAAGTATTTAGGTGCAAAGTTATATTGGTAGGGGCAACAGAAAAAGGGCGTATCTTTCTTCTTTGTCAAAGCAGCTGAAGCATCATTCAGAACTCAGATACTCAAATTCATCTTGTTCTACTAATGGTAATGTAAAGTTTGGCATTGTTTCACATGATTAGTTAGTAAGTAGCCATGTCTTGATAAACTGGGAATAGATGTATATCTAAATACAATTAAAACACCAGCACTATCAATTTCCAGCCTTGGGAAATAGAATGTTCGTTATGGATACAGATGTGCAAAATTCATTCTATTCCAGGCCATGCTGAGCCCACTTCTGGATTACACCATTCCAGGGAAGATTTGGCAATTTCCAGAATTGTAAAAAAGAAAGTTTGAGAGGTTCCAAGGATGATCTGGCCACAAAATAGCCTGTTTTGTCCAGAGTGTCATGTTCTAATCTATCCTATTCCATGTTTTCATAAAAACTTACATTTCTGATTCCGCTCTGAATTGATACCATGTTATATCCAGCAAATATTTAAAAGGATGTGCTTACCTTGACTTTCTCTTCTAATTTTCCTAGACGTACATTTCCTTCTATTATTTTGTTGAGAACGCCGTGCTTCTCTTTCTCCAAACAACTGGCCTAGGGAAATCAGAAAAGCCATTTGTGAGTTCTCAAAAGACTTTCCTCTTTAGAGGGGAAAGTTCATTCTACTAAACTTTTAAGTTCCCAGGTTAAGTTCAGAGAATGGATAAGAACCTACTTTAAATCACAATCCTCTACCCAGTATTATTTAGCTGACAAAAGCTTCCTAGGATATTATCCAGAGGTCCTTCATAAAACCAGCTTCTTGAGATCCTTTTAGACAATATAACATATATTTTTTTATTTACATCCTGCCTTTATTATTTTTACAAATAACTCAAAGTGGTGAACACACATCTTCCTCTTCCTATTTTCCTTGCAACAACCCTGTGAGGTAAATTGGGCTGAGAGAGAGAATGACTGGCCCAAGTCATCCATGCTTTTGCTTCGTAAATAAATTAAACATATCTCTGATTCCTTTGATTACCAGGTTTAAAAGCTGATCACGTTCTTGAGTTATATTTTCTGCCAAGCTGATCATATTCACTAGATACTGGTGGGCAGCCATCTCCTTTTCCATTGTTTCTTCCAAGTGCTGCTTCAAAAGACCGATCTTTTTCTGCGACCGCCTGCATGGTTTTGACATAAGGCAGACAAATCTCTTAGGGAGCAATTCAGTTTTATTTTAATTCAATATCAGGATTCAAGACTCACAAAGGAATTGCAGGAAATTATACTTGGGTTAGCACCTCAACCAAACGAGTAAAAGAATCAGTCATCAAATGCCCACTGAAACAGCATACTTTTATTTTTACAGGATTTAATATAACTAAAAGTCATTGCGTAGGTTTTTTTATAAATGAATTACCATAAAGAAAGTATCTAACAGGTTAAAATAGTACCTTTACCATTCTTTGGTACTAATAAAAGTACCAGTAGTAGGCTTTGGGAAAAGACTGCAAGGAAAGTGCCAGGCTTACTACAGGTAGTTCTCCACTTATGATCACAATTGAGCCCAAAATTTATGCTGTTAAGTGAGACATTTAAGTGAGTTTTGCTCCATTTTACGACCTTTCTTGCCACAGTTGTTAAGCCAATCACCGTAGTTGTTAAGTTAGTAACACAACTGTAGAGTGAATCTGGCTCCCCCATTGACTTTTCTTGTCAGAAGATCTCAAAAAGTGACTGCATGACCTCGGGACACACTGCAACCTGTCATGAATATGAGTCAGTTGCCAAGCATCCGAATTTGGATCATATGACGATGGAGATGCTGCAGTGGTCATAAGGGTGAAAAACGGTCATAAGTNNNNTTTTTCAGTGCCACTGTAACTTTGAACAGGTCAGTAAACAATCTCTAGTAAGTCGCGAGAACCCAATTTAAAACAAATATTAGCTTTATTTTGATTATTACATCAAATGCAGTCTTAAGCTTTCAGTATTTTAAAAGAAGCAGGCCAACCTGCATGTCCAGTGACCAAAAACTGTCTTTCTGAGAGGCTGCAAAAGGGAGACAAAAGCACAAGAACAAAAATAAGTAAACCTTTTAGTCTTCTGGGCCATTTCCAGCTCAGCTTCTAGAGCCTTGTTTTCTGCCACCAGGTCATTTTTCTCAAGAAACAGGCTCTTTGTTTCCGCTTGAACAGAGGCGAGTTTTTTCACGAGTTCCTGGGTCTCCATCTCTCTCTTTTCCTGTTCCACCTGCAATTGGCTATAGAAATAATAATGAAAACCAGGCAGCAAACCAAAGCATCCATCTTCATAACTTGTGGAAATGAACAAATCAATGATTCAGCAGTGAAAGAAATAAATATTTCTGACAACATGGCAATCACTGCGAATGTTAAAAGCTTGCAGCTACAACAACCAAGGCACTTAATTAAAACATTTAGCATACAGTAAGAATCCACTTCACAAAGTCTAAAGCTGAAAGTGTAATACATAGACATAAAAATGGCAAAGTATTGTAAAAAGTACATAAAACACCCTGACAGGAATGGGACTTTGATAATCAGACGCTTACTTTTTAAATTTATTTTCCAAGGCAACGTGCTCCTCTGCTCTTACATAATCAGTAACGCTGGCCTTTAATTCTTTGTATGCAGAGCGTAATTCTTCCAGCTTTTTCTGACAATCTTTCAACTCCACTTCTTGGTTTTGTTTTTCGGTTTCCAGAGTAATGAGCTGTTTGGTCAGTTTGGAAACTAGACCAAAATTATGGATTGCCCAAAATTCAAAACATTTGAGGGGGAAAAAAGAGAAAATTAGATCACAATTTTTGTTCATAAGGATATTTTTCAATTCCAATCTAGTGATTCTTACACATGTTAATTTGCAGTGTTACTGTTAGCTATAAATCTTCCTTTTCACAAGCCTGTAATATCAGTGCAACTTGTTCAGCTGCTGTCAAATATAAATGTCATTATATCTGTAAATACTAGCAGGACTACCAACTGCAGTGAAAAATAACCATCTCTAACTCTAAATGTTATTTTGTCTCTTTTATATTGCTAATGACACTGACTTGCAAATGAATACAAACATATGCATGATACAATGTTATTTATTTTAGATTTTCACATTCTGGTTTATAGCCATGTTTCATTTTACCATGATGAAACTTGAATGTGTACCATATTAAAATTAAATAATCAACTACTGCGAAGTTTTACTAAGTATTACAAACCAAAACAAATCTGAAAAGGTTTCATGGCTGAATTGATAGTAGTCACTGATTATCAATACTAAACAGGCTTACAAAACTTGTACCTTTGGAGATAAAATTGATATCTCTCTCTATTCACATTTGTTGGGTGCATAGATAAATTTATTTTACCTTCTTTAACATGCTGATTGGTGGTATCATTTATTTTGGTTTCTTGTATTTTAAGCTGCTCCATTAACACTCTATTTTCTTCCAGGACAAGCTTGGCTTGACTTTGCAAATGCTGCCTGTAAAGGAACATTGATTTGAAATTTAAATAGCACTGAAACCTTTCTGCAAAGAGTTCAAAATAATACATAGTAATAATAAAATAAACCAAAATGCATTTAGGATACATGTGCCCTATGGGAGAAATCTCTATATAGGTGTTATATTGTGAATAATTACATTTTTCTAAGCAAAATCTGGTATTTCTCTTAGGAGAACATTCTTGGCATATGCTGTTTCTGCTATCAGATATGTTGGGGTTTTCACTAAGAAATATAACCACTTAATAATAACCAAATAGCAATAGTTATTTTAAGCTTAAAAATAAGTTTAATATAACACAATGTATACTGATCATATTATTTCTGCTTATTTAAACTTATTGTTGAATTTTTACAGGATTTAATATAATGAAAAGTCATTGGGTAGGTTTTTATAAATAAATTACAATAAAGAAACTATCTAACAGGTTCAAATAATAGTACCCTTACCATTCTTTGGTACTAATAAAAGTACCAATATTTTTAGCTAATTTTTGGTGTAACTGCTCGTTTTCCTTCACTACTTCTTCCACTTGTACTTTAAACATCTTCATGTTTTCCTGAAGCAAAAGCAAAACAAAACATATATTCACCATGGTAAATTCAACGGATACAAATTTGGTTTTACGATGAGGAAGATGATCCATATGGGATTCATTAAGTTGAGTCATTATTGTCTTTTAAATATCCCAACAGATAATCAGACTGGTCTACTCCAATCAGAGTTTATATTATAAATATAATGTGGACTTTAGCAGAGAGGAAATTGTCAATTTTTAAAGAAGTGATAAGGGACTGAGGATAGGAAATAAGGTCCTTTTGTATAAAATTTAAGAGTAGGTGAGAGGCCTAGAAGTGGAACTCTTGCCTCACAATCAGGAGGCTGTGAGGTAGTAGGTATTAGCAGAAATTTCTTTCTTTGGGCAGAAAGAGAAAATATTTGCTGTGAGCTGTGCGTAGGCATCAGGAAGGGAATCCAGCCAGTAAATGCTTAATTCCATTCAGTCACCCCGACTCAAGGAATTATAGGGTCGTGTATATATATAGCAATAGCACTTAGACATATACCTCTTCACAGTGTTTTACAGCCCTAAGCAGTTTACAGAGTCAGTATATTGCCCTCAACAATCTGGGTCCTCATTTTACCAACCTCACAAGAATGGAAGGCTGAGTCAACCGTGAACCTACTCTTGTAATTTAAGAGTAGTCCCTCTTAAACAGCAGATTAGGTGATAAATCTTGGGACTATAGTTCTCCTAAAGTGAAAGAAAACAGCCTGATATTTTCCTTGACCACTTAGTTTTTATGTGAATATATGAATCATATATTTTATTTTTTTAAACTTATTGTGTATTTGAACACTTGGCAGCACTGACTTGCAAAAATCTATTATTTCCAAAGATATTTTAGACTGAATTGTATTATACAAACATTTTCCAAGTCAAACGGCATTGCACAGATTTTAAAATACAGAGCTATTAACTTGCCTCATGCTCTAGAATCAACTCTTCCTTTTCTTTCATTCTGTCTTCATATGCCAACAGAAGAGGGGATAAATATTTCATGTCAAGCTGAACAAAATAAAGAAGGAAACTTCAACCCATTAAAATGTACAGCAGCATTAGACTTAAAACATTTTAGTGAAGATTATCTAATCAGATAACAATATTTTAAGATTTTATTTTAAGATGTCAATAAGATAATTAATTATCTACAATTTGGAAACAGATAACAGTGAACATATCAGATGCTATAAAATGAAAATTGTTAACTTATTACTTACCAGCCATGGGGGTATTGGCTTTTTCATTGGCAGACTTCCAATCTTCACACTCTTAAGATAGTAAAAATATAAGCCACATTAGTACCAACAACCTCCTGTACCTATATATTAAGGAAGTCTATTTTTTAAAAAAATCACAACCAGACTAATATAACCAAAACCTCAGACACCTGAATTAATTTCCTATTAAAATTAATTGAAAGTGGATTAATTATAGTTGGTACTATAAACTTTGAGGCACCTGCTAAAGATGTATCACTTCTCTGTATTAATGTTGCAATAAAGATTGGTGTTTGGTTACATTTTTCTTCTCTTCATTATTTTAATGACTCTGTTAAATTTATACATTTTTAGTTTTATTGTGCGGGTGATGGAAGTAACTGTTCTGTTGTAAATGGCTATAAAAATTACAATAAGGGGAAAAGATATTATTAAAATAACAGCAACTATTACTAACAATAACAACAACACGGAGGAAAATTTTGAAAGCCTTTCTTGTGGTCACATTGGAAAGGAGGGTATATGATACCCAAGCTAGAACATTGATGCTAAAGAGAGGTGAATGTCTTTTTTACTAGAACCAATAAGCTGGGAATGCTTAAACACTAAAGATACCATATTCTAAACAATCTTGAGATAACATTACCTCATTGGGTGAAATTGGTCTGTACTTTGTTTGATAACGACTTAGTTCTGCATTTAAGCGATGAACAGTCATTTTCAAACTATCATTTTCATCTACTAATTCCTGGGCTTGTTGTCTTAATAACAGCAATTCTGTGCCTTCCTCTGGATTAATACAAAAAAAAGAAAAAGCAGATTAAATTTTATAATCAGATGCATATTACTAAAACATCTCCAAAATCTAACTGAAGCCAAATGCTGTATGATCAAATTGAACTTCTTTAAAGGTATGGTGATTCCATAAAACTATTTAAAATTCACGTGTACAACTGGGAATCCCCAAACAAAATGCAATTCAGGAGCTATATATGGCAATTTAATACGCCTATTTTGCTGCTAGTCTGAGATTGTATAAATGAGAAGATTCATGGGCACGAATAAATTGTGATAGCTAAAAAATTGTGCAGGCTATAAGATATAACGCAAATCCAAAGGACCGCATGACAAAATCTATGCATGTAACTTGGGACCACAGGTCAATGACAACAGCAGATACTTTATATGAAGAAGATACTAGGTAGAGCCAATTAAAGGATCAGGCAGCAGATGATGGGGGGGGGGATTCTGCATAAGACCCCTAAGAAACCTACACCTAGGTCCAGAAGATCAAACCTGCCTGGATGGATATTTTGGAAATTATGTTTAAAAAATAGCCTAAATCTAAATCTAGTGAGAATAAGGTGCAGAGTGTTCCATTACAACTAACATGTGATGATGATGTCCTCATTTTGGGGAGGATGAAACCATCAAAGGCAACCTGCTCAAATGTCCTTGATATTTTATGACATGCTTCAAAGAATCCTATCCTGAGGGGGGAAACTGGAATGACAAGTTAGATCAGTGTACTTCAAATGCCAGCCTTAAGATCCAAGGAAGTGCATAAAAGCACTTTCAAAGTGGATCTAAAAAAACAACAAAAAAAAACCCTGGACCCAACAGAGGAACCCACAGCAAAATGGAAAAATCTTTCTCAAACAATCCAATTGACTTGCACGTTCAGAAATGCATTTCTTGGGACACAAATTCTGGAAGGGGAGAGTCATAGGACAAACATTGGGCTGTTAACTCAGTTGATTTTTAAGGTGCTTTCTTAAATATGATACAAAACATTACCATTTGTTTTTATCATCTCAATTAGTTCCAGTCAAATACATTCTAACTTATCATTTCCCTCATATCTTTCCTAAGTTTGCCAGATATATTAAATAATGGTACATGTAGAATGACAAAGTTCAACCATTCTTCCCTTGATCCCCACATATATAGTTTTATTCTCTCCCACATGAAAACCATAAATTATATTTAAAGAAAATAGATTCCTTTGCACCTTCACTGTGTGAATTCTGCTTTTCCTTAAACTGTCTGTTCTCTTTTTCCAATTTCATAATTTTTAATTGGAGTTCCTTGATTAACTGCTTTGACTGTTCAAGTTCAGAAAATAAGGTCTGGTTTGCATTGTTTAGATGCCAATGTTGTTCTTTTAATTTCTGGAACTTCTCTCTGGGGAGAACCATCTGTTCCTGTTTTCTGTGGAGGACTGCATCTACCCAAGAAATGAAATAAAATATTTATCAGTCACATAAATATATGCAAACCTTTTGGTAAAACGGCTGTACTCTAAGAATCTTTATTTAGAAGCAGGCATTTTGCATTTATGATAAGGCAACTGTCTCAACTTAATCCACTCCAGTAGCTTGAAGATACTTATAACATTAATAATTATTAAAGTTACATAAGACATATCTTAATTCAGTTGCAAACTGCAACAGATTTTTATGTTTTTATTTTGTGGGAAACAATTTACCTTCTCTTCACCCTCTAAAAGTCTTATAGTAAGACTGGATGTATATTGAGACTGGGGCTATTATTAATACAAAATATACAGAGTGCAGTACTTTGGAGTTAAAGCAGAAAAAAAAAGATGCAGGGAACATACAATATTTTTCTAGCATACACAGCAACTCCTTAAAGCAGCATTAGTTTTTTCTGGGATTCCACAGCTGCCCTCTGTAGCTATAATAGGATCCCAGGAAAAGATGCATTTTGTTACAGGAGTTGCAGAAAGTCTGGGGAACATTTCAAAGCACCAATTTGTTTATGAAATCAAAATACTGTACAAAAACCTCCATTTCCATTTTAGATTCCACGGTTTAGCAATATACCCAAATCTCAACAATAGCTTATGTTAATGATACAGGGAAACAAATAAGTCCCAAGTTCTTGATAGGTTAAATTATGGCTCAGAACTACACTCAATCTATTCCGTAGAATCCAACACAACTCATTTACACTAAACTTAAATTTAGAGAGTTTGTACCTGAAGACGAAGGCGGTTTTTCATTCAGGGGAGTTTCACCTGAGTTGTCTCCCTAGAAATGGAAGAAAATATTTAACATAATTTCTTGTAGGACTCCTCATTTCCCCCCACAAAACATCAGCAACTATTCCAAAATGTATACACTGAACATTTAAAATTGATGTTCTTTAGTTCTAACTTGGAAAGTTCTTAAAAAAATTTTTTTTTAAAAAAATTATAGATTCAATCGCTTAAATAAAAATGGAACGTACTTTTTATGCTGTTCTTACCTTAAACCTCACTCCAGGACGTTCAATTTCTGTAATACAAAAATGTATTTGTTTTGAGGTATAAAGGAGAAATATATCAAATCTCCTAATCAAGCTTGAGCTTTCATGATCTGTCTAGTTTCATCTCGTTTAGTTTCTATTTTTTCCACCTTTATCTTAAATAAATATCTTGGCAAGTGTAAAGGATTAGGAAAATAGAGGTTTGTGCAATTAGGGTTTTTATAAAACGCTATTTTTTGCTCTATTCACAGAAAAAGATGAAAAGAAATATATGTAAGATATAGTCACTCTTGTCCTGTTCATTTGGATTCAGGCTCTCTCTTTCTCACTGTCACCTATGCAGTCTTCCCCCACATGGAGGAAAACATTATCAGGGTCTGAACTACAATACTAGACCAAACAACACATCATATTAAAGGTGGGAAACATGGTAGAAACGTTTATTTATCTTCTCCTTAATCCTAATGCTCATTTCTCACCTTCAACCTGAACATTTGGCTGGATGAGACAACTTGGTTCGCAGACAAAAGAATCTTCTTCACCATTGGCACTAGAAGATACTGGGAGATTTTCCTACATAAAAATATTGCAATACATTATAGAAACTGATGTTACCAAAAGGCTCTAGGCAGCTGACAATGTCATTATAAAACAGAACATTGATTAAAAAGAGGAAAACCAAAAACACATGAAAGGACAAATAGTGGGTGCAATGTACAGTATGTGCTTGAACACACATTAAACAAGACATAACAAACTGCAGCCTCCTGAGCCTTTTATGTCCTGTGCAAGCATCCCTCATGCTCAAATTGAACCATGAAACAACAGACTCTATGATTTCCTCACAGTTTTTAATGGATAATGAAAGGAAATAGGAGCTGTGGGGGCACAGTGGTTAGAATGCACTATTGCAATACTAAACTCCGCCCACAGCCAGGAGTTTGATCCTGACCAGCTCAAGGTTGACTCACCCTTCCATGCTTCCGAGGTTGGTAAAATGAGGACATAGATTGTTGGGGGCAATAGGCTGATTCTGTAAAGCACTAGGAAAAGGTATATAAGCCTAAGTGCTATTGATAAATAAGTATTTAAAATCTCTTGTTGGTTTAAGGTACCTCTTAATATTAAAAAAAATTACTCCTGTCCATCTTAGAGATTCCCTATCCCAAGCAAATACTGAAACCTGAGTACGAAGAGACTATCTGTTGAAGGTCCTTTCCTATATGGGATACCACTTATGGGACGTAGGTGGCTCTTCTAGTTGACTGCTCCCTTGTTTTGGAACAGCTCAAGACTCCTCTACAAGAATGCCCCAATCTCTTTGTGCAAGTTAAACACAGTAACAGACGGTTAACAGAGGGTTTTGAAGTTTAACTTTAGCGTGTTAACTGTCTTTCTTTATATATACAGCAGATAGATGACAGGTCAACTGGTTGCAAATAGATGTGCAGGAGTTTAGAAGGCTTCTTTTGCAAGGGAGGGAAGCTACTCTTATTGGTGTAATACATCTATCAGTATCCAACTTTGGGGGGGGGACTATATATGTATGTTTGTCTTTTTTAATGCACTTTTGTCCTTGCACATTTTTTTTGAAGTTTACATTTCTTGAACAAAATAAAAATGATTATTTAAAAAAAGAACGCTGCAACCTCTTAAGGACCACATAATAGAAAATTTGCAGAGAAAACAAGGATGGCGAATCTTATAATTTATGCTGATAGCTAAAAGAAAAACGTTGAAAGCTTACGTGTTTGATTTTATGTGGCATGGCATACATAATCTCATGACTCCTGATTTCCCTTTTATCAATAATTTGACGGTCGGGATCCGATTCTTTTTCTGTGTCAGAAGTGAATGTATCCATGTCATCCCCACAAGTCTCAGACGCTTCCAAAGTTTGCACAGAACTCCTTTCACCACCATCATTCTTCCAATTTGGACTATAAGCAGAAAATACTAAAAGTGTAATCCAATATAATATGTAGTTAACAAAAAATAATTATATTAAGTACTCAATGTTTTTTAAAAGAATATAGGGTTTTTTTAAACGTAGCTTTTCTGTGTGATATGCTTTTTAGTCAGCAAAACAAAAGAGATGCTACTTTACAGGCAATTAAAAATTCACGGTGCTTCTCATATTAATGCTTTTACTAGTCAGACATTTCTTCTGAATGCTTGCCAATCTCGAAACAGAAATGCTTTTCAAAGAAAGTTTTATGGTGTTTTAAGAAATACACAAACTACAGTTGGCTGCAAATATTCAGAATTTAGGAATTCTGTTTATTCAGAAACTTTCTTTTTATAAAACGCAGTTCCAAGATTTAGACCCACTAAAAGTCATTATTTTTAGAATAATTTTGTAGCACAGAAAAAGGGAAGAAAGCAAAATGTATAAAAGTGGCAGTCACGTAGACTGCAGTTTACATTTGAACTGTTGGAACTTTGGACTTCCTTGCTGGGGGATAAATTATTTTATACCAATGGATTAGGTGTGCCAAAATGTGCAGTATTTTCTACCTCATTCGTAGCTCAGTGACAGTGGCATATGGTTCAATACAGTCTTCCTGATCTTGCAAGTAGCTGGCATCACTTTCCGAAAGAGATCGCTGACGAGGCTGAGGGATGGCAACCGTTCGTCCAGTTAAGGTCGTCACAAGAATAGCGGCTGCTAAAGCAGATCTGGAAAAAAACCATTTAAAAAAAATCATGGATCAGGAGGTTGGGATAAGATAAGGTAAAACAATTAATCATAATGAGTTCAAAATATAAGTTAAATTAAATAAAACATGCATCTTAATTCAATTGCTTCCTGAATCTAGTAGCGTTTCCTTTCAACAGTTCTGGGAAAAGAGCCAGCTTTATACATAGCTACTCACATATTTTTCACCAGGTTATTTACATGGAGGGTCCAGGTTGTACATTCATATGCATATGAATGTTAAAACATGACATGGTTTCAACTATCTGAAATAATGGAGGAAACACCTACAACCCACACACACAAAAGAAGAAATGTTTCTCTACAATATAAAAGTATGGCAAACTGTGTTAAGTGTTGCATAAATGCTGCTGAACACCTATATTGGATCTACTAATTCCACTGCTCGATTTAATCAATTCAACCCAATAATACCATATCATTCTTTTTAATTCTTATAGGAGTAATCAAAACAATCCACTTAGTTTATTATTTTTAATCTTAGTAAGCTAAATTCTAATCTCAACCGCAATGCAAAGTTTATTAAGAGGGAAACCACATTTCCTACTTTCAGCTACACTGGAATTTATACTCTATCTGCATCTGCATTTTATTGCATATGCACGTGCTCCACAATGCTCCCATGCAAAGAAGGATTCCAGCTGAAGCAACAGTGGGCCAATATACAATCACCTTTCAAAAGTGCCAAATATCTGGATAGCGATGGAGGCATAATTGCTATCTACAGTAGTAAAGCAACATTTGTCAGTGATGCAAGGAGTCTGAATCTCTCCAAAAATAATAAGAACATAGCTGCAGCCCGTATGATAATATTAAGCTGGATATGATCTATAAATTCTTGGAAGAAAGTCTGTTTTGGGTTCTTTTTGCATTTAACAAGCTAACAACATTTATACAAATCAAGTTAGACTGTGTTCAACGCTGCCGAAAATCTCTTTAAATTATATAACATGCAAATATGTGGTACCCATTTGTCTTTCAAATGTAATCATACATATGTCTGGTATATACAGATGTATAGGCAAGATAAAGCCATTCTAAATATTCAGGTATCAATTAATAATATTAATTCTATTATATGACTGCAAATCAAGAGATGAAAAACCTACCTGGGCCTTTCTGGAGAAGGGTTTGGACTACGAGGGGGAGGGGTGCGGGGGACAGCAGGTTTAGGAGCTATGGTAGCTGCAGGGATCAGGCCATGAGCTATATGTTTCTAGACAATTTAAAATAAAGTTAGTTGGCAATGATTGAACTAACACAATGGAGAAACACAAAAGTGTACATGCACAAGGACTAATAACATGAAAGGGAGGAACATGTACATGCAAATCAATGTATGTAGTAAGCCTAAATGGTTTTGAATGTGATGCGCAAAATGACCATATCGCCATAAAAATAATAGTTATTCCTGTGGCTACCGACTATAACTTTTATTATATATTCTATGTATTTATTTTCATACACGTTTGATTCTTGGATTACAATGTAATTTTTGAAATGTTCATTCTTTGTAGAAAATAGCATATTCCAATAAAACAGCTATTCTGTTTCAGAAATCACAATTACTGGTGATGTTTATATACGGTAATTTCCCTAGATTCAGCTGACAATCTTTCTGTAAGAATCTCCATGAAAGCTAATAGCTATCTACTGCTCCTTGTATCAGATGCAGTTAACATACCTAGTCAGTTTCATCATTTACCAAGACATGCAAATCGAGAACTCTGACCAACCCTGAACCAACGTTTGGTTTTGTCATCTAACTTTGGCTTGGTCAGAGAGGAGTGACCCAAAGATTCAGGTGGATTGGATATGGCATGTGGGGGGAGGGGCAATGCGGGTCGGCAAGGGTGCCTAAGAATGCATGAGAGGTTGTGTGCGGGTCAGATAAAGCATTGGGGGGGGGCAGCATGGGTTGGAGAGGGTGCGAGTTGAGGAGGACATACAGAGGTCCATGAAAAGTACCACGAGTCAGGAAGAGTGGATCAGGGAGAGTGCATAAAGGTGTCCAAGTGGTGCTGCATAGGACAGATAAGGTATGCTGGGGAGGTAGCACAGGTCAGGTAAGTGCATTAAGGTACAGAGGAGAAGTCACAAGGCTTACGAAAGGCACCCGGGGTGATGGTGTGTGTCAGGAAGGGTGCATGGGTGTTCCTCCCTCTCTCCCTTCCTCCCATCCCCTTTCCCTTCCTGTCCCACCAGGAAGATGACAACTGCCGGGTGGGAGAGGGAGCAAGGGATTGCACAAGTGACTGGGAAACCATCACAGCACATTGACAATGGGAGTCATGTGACCGTAGCAGGGGCCAACAGCACTGAAGCAGCCATGATTTCCCCAAATTTCATCTCTTAAAGCGTAATAGGCCACGGTATTACACACATTAGTCCATATAAGGGACCTTTGTTGACAAAGTCTTCCCCTGTGATGCACCATTTTCTCTAGTTAAAGATTACGGACAGCAGAGTTTTAAAGATAGATTGATTAGAAGATAGATAGAGATAGATAGATAGATAGAGATGAATAGCTATTAGCTAGCTAGAGATAAAGAGAGAGAGATGAGAGATAGGTAGGTAGATAGGTAGGTAGGTGGATGGATGGATAGATAGATAAATGGATGATAGGTAGAGAGGTAGAGAGAGAGAGTAATTATAGACGTTTGAGGGATGGATGGATAGATATACTTAGAGAAAGAAAGAAAGAAAGAAAGATAATAGGATAGATAGATTAGATAGATAGATAGA
>AZIM01003399.1:140473-158357 GCA_000516915.1 Ophiophagus hannah | reverse complement strand
TGGTGGGATTCGAGCCTGCACTAATTGCACCCAATATTTAGAAAGACCAAGATTGAAAAAGTTTTGGAATATGACACTATTGTACGTTGTAATCATTTCTTCATTTGTTAGAAACAGAGAATCTTTTCTGCCACGAACCAATGTATCATTTACAATTGTGTAAATAGGGATTGGGACTTTATAGCTCCTAAAATATAAAGCCAGGGCACAAAAGGAAAGCTTTGGGNTGGAAAGGAAATTGTATCAGAGATTTAAATCGCCAAGAAAATAATTTCAGTACATAATAATGATGGCCAATGAAGTGAAATACTTTCTAAAGTCTGTGAAAGAAATTGTCAACTATAAAAATGAGTTGCTGCTTTGAGAGGAGGAAGATGTTTGTGTCATAAGTAGGGTCTGATGTTGCTGATAGAAGAAAGCTCCATAAATTTTTGCTGCCTTCGCTGAGCTCCATGAAAGTCTCTTGACCTGAAATATTCTGATTCCATCTTTCTAATCACTAGGTTTTAGGAAAACACAAGATGGGAGATAAAAAGTATTTGGAAAACTACTCAAATCAAATTGTACAGAGGGGGTTCCAAGCAGAGTTATTAATCACACTCTGCCCCCCTCCCCAACAATGTGCTTGGTTTTTGCTTTACTATGTTCAAAGAAGCATGCATAATTGCAGTTTTAATATCCATTTCAGGAAGTGTATAAATAATTCCAATTCGATTCAGCAGGTTGTTAGGTACATTATTCTGAAATATGTACCATCATATTCCATAAGCATATTCCCAGCAAAATTTTGTACAACACTTAACATTAGCTCAACTGCATCTTTGCTTTCAGTTTGGGAAAGTGCATTATTTGCTTTTGTTATCATTTTAGTCTGTTAGTTGGTACTCTGTGAAAAATGAAAGTGAAAAATGAAAGGGCCTAATCTTGTTGCAAAGATTTTTACAATTGTTGCATCCCTTTCATGCTGCTTTTTGTGAGCTGCCATACTTACTTGTAATAAATCCATTTAACATGGCAATAATTTAAAAAATGCTATCCGTTATTACAAAGAATCTCAGCCATGATAACTGTTCGTTTAAAGTCCACATTTAGTTTGTGTTTTGGGTTGTAAAGAATACATCTTGGAATGTAAGCAGTCCAAGGATGTCCTAGATACCGTAGTGACAGACAGGCCAATGTCTATGTACATTCTCCACTGATTAAATTTGAAAATGTGCCCCTATTAAAACCTCCAGAAGCCTGCAAGTCACATACTAACCAAATAGACCATGAATATTGGAATTCTAAATGTTTCCAATATATATTCCAATTCAAAATCTTGACTCAAAATTAGAGTAGCAGATTAAAAGGACCCAATGAGATGTGTTTTTTTCTGGAAAGCTGTTTTCTATATCCTCCAGTTTTGTGGTACTATTTCTCTTTTGCATTCCTTAATAACTGCTGATGGTACAGTGAGAATTGGTTTGCTATCCCAGTAGCTTTAATCTCATAAAGACTCATAAATTTTGAAGGGAGAGTTATTTGACATAAAGATTCTTTTGGCATGATTTTCTCTGCAGATGGAATTATTTTAAAAGAACAAAAATGGAGTTGAAAAAAGAGTATAAGTAGAGAAGAACAAAAGCTTCAGTAACCTGCTGGCATTGTCTCTGTATATTGACCAATATGTGAGAGACCAGCTCTGCATCTGAGGCCTTGCAGTAGAATAATGGATAATGCTGAAATATTGGTTTGTTTGTTTTTTTAAATCAGTACAGTAATTGCTTACTTCTCCATCCAGAACAAAGAATTGGTCTTTGGGGAAATGCTACTAGGAACAACTTGCAAATGCAGTTTTGAACAAATTATGTCCATTAAACTTAACATTATAGTCAGAGATCTTCAAGGAAGACTGCTTCAGCGCATATTCATGCTGACAAACCTCCGTCCTTTTCCGTTGGTGGGAAGCTTGTGGTCATTTCCACTTTTAGCTTACAACTTTTTCTCTTATTATGTAGACCAACAAACGGTACTGAATAGTAACTAGAGTTTAAAACATGTTAACTTTAAGCTACGGTTTTTGAAAGTACTTTGAACCAGTACAATTGAACCAATACAATTAATATTCATCACAGTTCTTGGGCAATCCAAAATGGTAACTTGGTTATTTAATACTTAAAAACTCAATACATTTAATAGTTAATAATGGGAGCAACAACTTCTTAATTTGGAGAAGGGGTTTGATATAACTCTAGTCCTTCATGTGCCTATAGAAAATTTCTTCATAGCTGTGACAAGCCAAGCCATATTTGTATTACTCCTGTTTGTCTATATATTGGCAAATATAAATACACTTGCAAATATCAATTGCTTTGACATTTGACAAAAAAACCTTAATGCCAAGGGAAGGATACTGGTGCCAGAAGGAGCTGGGCTACCTAGCTTGCAGGTTTAATGGGAATTGGGTCCCCTGGAGTCATTGATGGGAGAGAAGGTAAACCTCCCTTTTACATCTTTGTATTTTCCTTTGCATCTCCCTCAATTATATCTGACCATGTGTTATGATCTTATATACTGAGTCCTTTCTTATCAATAGCTTCTGTATGTGACCAAGGTTTTAAAAATTGAATCATACTTCAAATCCTATCCATCCTTGAATCCCTTAAAATTATTTTCATGGGTTTGCTCAGAGATTAAATATATAAGGAACAACTGTAGTTCTGTAATGTTGATGATTAATATGGCTCTTCTAAGTACAAACAACATCTTTTTACGGTTGTTAGACCCACAGAGTGTATCTTTTCCTAATATCACAGCTGTCACATTACTGTCTCCAGCAATAAATCAAGCCACACTTCTTTTGTCTCTGAGCAAAGGAAGTAGTTGTGTTCTGTGAAAGCTTTCGTCTATAATTTTATTCTTTGCTTTCATTGAAAACAATTTTTAACTGCCCTGTTCTGTAATTTGCTTGATATATGTGTAACTAGAAGCAATGCTACTGTTAAACAGGAGCACCATATGTGCTAATTTGTGTTCCCATCAGGCTGTATGTATTTTTTCTTTCCAAGAATAAGTTCGAAGGTCTCATAGTTGCAGAGAGAGAATAAAAGGAGCTTACAGCTTTTTACAAAAGTAATTAGTGTCATTCTTTTTAATAATTTAACAGAGACTTGCCAGGAGTGGCCCCCACAGAAGAGACCAGTATCCCATTGTTGCTTATAGATACAGCTGGTTGTGGCTTATTTGAACTTGAAGTGGAAGAAGAACAATCTAGAGGAAACCCAGGTATCATCATTTACTCTGCTTCATGATTTTTGTTTCCTGAGTGGCATATTTCCCCCCCCCCAAAAAACCTGCCCCTTCAATTTATATTACCTGTGTAGCTGATACTAGGTAAAAAAGTTTCCTTGTACTAGAAAAGTATGATAACATTTGAGTTATTGACTAATATTATACACACGATCACAGGTACAACTCTTGTGGAAATTGTTGAATATGTCTGGAAATTTCTTGCATGTCATGCTTGAATTACATATGTTATATTGAAGCAGATCAAATGTCTGTTTAAATTTGCCATGGCTTCCAAAGCTGTTTTTAGAGTTTTGTTTCTAGGTGGGGTAGGGTTTTTGGTGATCCAAATGCAAGTGATAACTATGAAATAAACAAATTTTGACATACCAAAAACTATATCACATTGTACTATAGTATAACTAATGAGTCGATATAAAACATACAATAGAGCAAGAAAGAGACAGGAGGCAGTTGTGACTACAAGGAGCAAAATCCTAAATATTATTTTATTTCATAGGTTTGAACNTTCATAGGTTTGAACCCCATAGTTAAGAATTACAGAATTTTAAATTGGGCTTCAGGTGTAGCCTGAAAAATTAGAAATCAATGTTGCAATAAATGACTGTACATGCACACGGGATTGAAGCAGCTTGCAAAACTGGCATGAGGCCTTTAAAAAGGAGTTGCTTTAATAGTTCAGAAAGAGAACTTTCCTATGTATTCCCATGAATTAAGTGAATGAAACCTAGTCTTGGTGGAACAAAAGGCTACCAAACTGGTAGAAAACATGCTCGTAGGTTTTAGGTGGAAATAAATTGTGGGTTATAGCTTGGAAATTTTATGAGAATAAAGAATGCATGCGAAAACTGAGTAACAAACAGTATGCATTTTAGAAGTTGTTCATACACATGTTTGCTCTGACATGCCACTGTTTTTCTGGCATCTATTTTTTTTCCTGTTTTTTTGCCACTGCCCACTGTTTTTCCTGGCATCTACTTTTTACCACATGTACATAGGGTTGCACCCTAAATAGTCTCATGTGGGCATTGATGCATAAGTGAATGTCAAATGGTCTGCAGTTTTCCCACTTTTTAAACAGAAAAGTTCTGAAAAGTTATAGCAATGTAGTCCATATCTGTCTCATTAGACACATTCAAGGATACTTTTTTATATGCAGGAACATTTGATTCTCTGAACTTGAATAAGGCTGCTTATGTAAGTTTGAAATAATGTCAGGTTTTTGAGCAATTCTGCAGAATGGATTAATCTGCTAGGAGAATCTTTATAACGTATTGATTTCTTGCCTGTTTAAAACACAAAAGGGATCAGATCTTTTTTAGAATCATGAAACTGAATAATAAACATGAATTATATGGGAAAGTGTTTATTGTTCTTTTAACTAGAGGAAAAATAGCTGGTGATGGGGAAGAAAAAAACCCATGTATAAATCTTATTATACGAAAGAACTGGGAAGGGGATGGTGGAGAATTTTAAATTCTCCAGATACTGTTAAATTCCATTTTGCTTTAACAGAGATCAGGGATGGTGGGAGTTGTTGTCTGTTACCTTCTGGATCACCACATGAAATAATTAAAAAAATAACCACCTGGGTGAGCACAGATTTCTTACCCCTACCCTCAAATACAGAGCTCAAATACAAAGTTGTGATGATGTTCTAAATCAGGGGTCTCCAAACTTGGCAACTTTAAGACTTGTGGACTTCAATGCTGGCTGAGGCATTCTGGGAGTTGAAGTCCACAAGACTTAAAGTTGCCAAGTTTGGAGACCTCTGTTCTAAATAATAGGTAGGAGTAGAGGCTCCCATGGCCATGTGAAAAGCCCAGGCCAATCTACTGGTCTCTAGCAAGACAACTTACATCTTGGTAACAGCTGGGCAAATTGTATGGACAGGTACCAGCAGTGTTTGTCATATCTTGCAGCTGAAGTTTAAATATCTTTCTAGATACGCAATTGGCTCTGAAGCAACAGGAAAGATATCAACTCTCAGCCAGGAATATTGAACTGGCTTAATATCCATTCTGTTTGTGGCACAACAGAATTGAGAGAGCTTTCTCTTTTAACTCTTTTGGCACACATCACACTTTGTCCAGTTTTGAGCAAACAAAGGCACAAAACTCTGCAGTTAATAAGAATGGTTAAAGGGGCATCAAGAACTAAAGAGAATTTGGGAAATATTGTTTAAAAGCCATAAGTCTTAGAATCCATGTTTCTGAATAATTTTAGTGATATTTTCCTAAACAGCAATATGGCTATGTGATTTGTTTCATGCTTAGAAGGAGGATATGTCAATGCTCAAACTTTGAGTAAGACTTTCTAAGTAAATAGTAGATCTTGCTTTATGGAACCTTGCCCTCCTTGGGTTTCAGAAAGCCTATCAGAATGATTTTACATTAGCAGGCCTTTGCACTCTGGAGTTTCTGGCACACATCTATTTTATTTGCCTTTATGATGTTTCCTTACTATAATTTCAGTTTGGTTTTCTAGGTAGGAAATACTCATTCGCTATTAGTTTGCTAAGGTGCACTTCCCAGAGTCATGTAAACTGGGGCAGTTTATAAACACTGCAAATAAATAAAGTAGCTTTTAAAAATGTTTTCTTGTTTACAATGTACAGTATATGACACATGCGAATGAGGACCATTTTATGTTTTAGCGTGTACATACACCCTTGCTAAATGTGCCAAGGAACAAACAGTTGTGGACAGCTCTTTTCTCATGTGGTGACCAGTAAAAGCCTGGTGAATGAATAAATGGAACAAAAAATGTTTCTTGGTTTGCCATACGCCCAACCACAGATCATCATCTAAATCAAGAACATAAATTCTTAGCAAGGTGACCTGTGGCATAGCTGCTGTGTAAGGAAAATGGCAATTCTTAAGCAGTAGGGAACCCACATAATGAAAAAACCTTTATTTTCTTTTGGCTTCCTACAATCTTTGAATTCTTAGCAAATAAATCTGTGCTTATATACTAGATGATTATACACACAGTGCTGGTTTTTCTTTTATTTAGAATGTGAAGTGAAGTTTAAAGGTTGGTTTGGTTTTCTAATTGAACCTGCCTGCCTACTTCTTCAACATTAAAGTTGCTTGTTCCCTGTTCCTAGGTGAGGTACAGCTTGCCAGTTTGCATATAGAAGCTTTGATGGAAGCTGGTGTGAAAGCCAAAGATGTAGCTGTCATTGCTCCTTACAATCTTCAGGTCAGTGCATCCACTGCCGTATACTAAGAAACATGTCGTATTGAATAAAAATTGAAAACTAAGTACAAAACAAAAGAAAGAAATACGCTAGCATTGATGATGTTATCTAGTTTGGTAATGAAATGTCTGAAAGAAAATCACCCAGTTCAGAGAGCACCAGTGACCCCACACTAAGTACAAAAGAAAATGAAACTGATTTGAATCTTCAGGGACCTAAATTTCTCTCATTAATGATAAATTCAGTGAGGTAGAGGCAGAACTTTATTCTATTTTCTTGATCTGTGTGGACTTACGTGCTCTGTGTTCTGTTTGGTGTAGACCTAGCAACTGCTTCCAGCATCTTCTGGTCTACAGTAACTTAGGAAGATCTCCATTCCTCCCTCCAGGCTGTAGGTCCTACTTCACCAGTTCAGAATTAGTAGAATGAACATCAAATGTAGCTTTTTGTTCCTTTTTCTAGGGACAAGTCTACCTGCTCAGACAGAAGATGCTTAATTTCTTTTGGAAGCAGAGGACTTTTCAGTAAGATGGCATTCATTTCTTGTGCCAATAAGTGCTTTGTTTTTCAGGTGGACATGCTAAGGAAACATCTGTATCAGAAGTATCCACAGCTGGAGATTAAATCAGTGGATGGTTTCCAAGGAAGAGAAAAGGAGGCAGTTGTTTTTTCTTTTGTAAGATCCAATCGAAAAGGTAAATAGGTCATAATGTAGCAGAATTATGCAGAATGAAAGCAAGGAATTTACAAGAAGGAATTTTCAAGAGGCACTGATGCTTCTGCATGTTGCTGTGGTAGTGACTGATTCATGATTCTGGCTATGGAATTAAAAAGAATGTTATGATTTCGTATATAATTCTTTTTAAAAAGAGACCAGAATGGCGAATAGTAAAAAAAATGATAAAATAATTGAGTCAATCTTTTTGGTAATGATGACTGTTGTTCAGTTTAAAATGTCTGTCTTGAAGCCACGTGAAGCTATTCAGACGTCTGTGAATGTAAGTAAAAAGATGTTTCTAAAGTCTGTAAATATTTTTCTTCTTTCCCTTTATAATAGTTTATGGATTAAAATAGATAAGCAAATTGTGGTTCATTGTTGTCTATGTATTATGTCTTCTGATATGATTTTGACACTTGGTAATTACTTCCCAGGTTAGGCTTCTCAAGCACAAATTGGTGACTCACATATTTTAATGTGCCCTTTAATGTTTATTTTTCCATTTGTCTTCTGCCTAGCTCCTTAAATGGGACTCAACCCCATCGGTTAAGTAGTTGACTCATCTTGGCATTTGCTATCTGTTATTATAAAGTCTAAAAAAACCTGGAGATCAGAAATAACTTCTATAAAAGGCTTTGTCATTTCTAGCTATTTATTCAATCTTGGATGCTACTTTTTTTTAAAGATTATGCTGAATATTTTTCTGACCTTTATCAGACTTGTTAATAATTAGAAATGAGCAAAACACATTTGCAATACTTCAAGAAAACTTCCTCCTGTTAAATTCTGCTTGTTAGATACAGCTCCAATCTCAGAGCAGTTCTATTATGGACACAAACTTTATAACTCTTTTTTAATCAACATCAACAGTCCATATGCTTTTCCTCCCAGTTGTGAAACAAAATGAACACTTGAACATCTTTCTGAAGTCATATCAAATGCTTAAATTTCTTATTTTTCTAGCTCCTGGCTGTTTATTGAATTTTGCTTTCCTTATTTAAAAGTAAAATGGGTTGAAACTGGATTTCTCAGAAACATATATTAAAATAATATTGCAACCTACCCAAAGCTTCAGTGTTCATTGGGCCTTCCATGCCCAAGGAAAATGTGCCTTGACTAAAGATGTGCCTTTCAGGAAATTAATGACTTTATAAGTAAATTTCAAGCAGATTGATACACTGTATTACCCTGAAATGAAAATAAACCTGAATTGAAGCATTTCTCCTCTCCCTTACTTTTACTTTTCAAAAAACTAGGGAGGGCCTTCTGAGATCCTTCGAACCGCTCTTTTCCTTCTGTGGGTTGACATACTTGTAGCATGATGGTGGTCTAGGCTGAGGCTTTTCCTTCTGTCCATAATGTCATTTCCACATATCATTGGTCTACAAGACAAGTTATCTATCTGTCAAAATGGTGTCCATAAACACTGTCAAATGCATCTGATCTTTGTCATACACTTAATTAGGTGTGGTTTTGGGTAATTATGAGGTTTGGCTACATATATTTAGTACTTTGAAGTCTGTCACCATGAGCATTCAATTTGAAATTAGGCACCAGCAATAACACTCCCACCTCAGATTTCATAGTTTTATGATAATGATAATTAAGTTATAGTATGACTGTTGAAATCTTCATGGGATCTGCTTATGCAGGTTCTTGGTGCTGAAAATGTGTTTGGATTTGTTTGTAAATAAATAAATTTGTGCCTGCGCTCTGTTCATGTGTTCAATCCATTTTAGAAATGCCATTCTTGGGCAATAGTTTTAGATAATTATAGAAAGAAGCAATCTACTTCACTGAATCCCATGGAGTTCAGTCTAACTTGCTTCTGAGGAAATATGCTTGCAATAAAACTGCCTCTATTATCATTACTTTACATGGTCTGCAAAGCTCTGCATCCTGACTTACTGTTTTTATGATGTGTAGGTGAAGTGGGATTCCTTGCCGAAGACAGGAGAATAAATGTTGCAATTACCCGGGCCCGACGTCATGTGGCTGTAATCTGTGACTCTCGCACCATTAGCAACCATAGTTTTCTTAAACGACTGGTGGAGTATATGAACACCCACGGAGAGGTGCGCACAGCCTTTGAATACCTGGATGACATTGTACCCGGAAACTACACTCCCAAGAGTTCTCTGGGTCCCCGTGACCAGGAAAAGAAACTTACATGCAGCACTGCCCCAGTCCCAAAGGCTCTTGGAAGGAAACCAAAAGGAAGACCTGCCCCAAGGCCTAGAGAGAGGCTGACAGAATGTTCCCTGGAAAACATGGGCAAAGTCACAACATCAGAAACCAAAGAGAATGAAAACTCATCTAAACATAAAGCAAAAATATTGGAGTTTCTGGACAGTGGTGAGGTCCAGCTGGATTTCCCTTCCTCTTTAAACGCTCACGATAGAATGCTTATCCACCAGTTGGCTGAAGAATACGGGCTGCAGCACATGAGCACCGGAGAAGGCAGTGCACGGCACATAAGTATTCGTAGGAGAGATTCTCCCACAGAATTATCTTTGGGAGATACTGTGGTTTGTCAAGCTGAATTAATTCAGGGCTGTCCAAAAGAAATAGATGCAGGCAGTGAAGAGAGGGAGAGTGGTGCTGGCCCAGGGGCCACAGATCTAAAAATGCTGCATGTGGAACGGATGCAAAGAGAGAGAGATAAGAAAGAAGAGAGAGTGAAACAAAGCCGAGAATCTAATGTAAATCTTCGGGAAGAAATTGGGAAGAAAGAAAAAAACATTGGAGGTAAAGAAGCCATTTTAAAAACTTTAAAAGTGTTGTTTGTTCTTTTTCAATCTGCTGGGATTTATTCTGTTTATCCTGTTTTTCTTTGTAATCCCTACCTAGATTCTCTCCTGACAAAGGTAGTGTATCCTTTGAGGAAATTTTAAACCAAAACGCAGCCAGTAGAATTCTCTGCTTTAAATATCAAGCCTCCTGTTTTTATACTGTGCTTACAGAAGGAGTTGCTAGAAGCAGGCTTACTTCTAAAACACCACTATTTTTGAGAGCAGCCACAAATTTCAGATCTAGGAAGCACAGTGCATTTTCCACAAATAGGCTTCTTTTGAAAATGTCAGCCAAACATTTGTCCTGGCTTTTGGAAATACATGGATTTTCTCCAAAACCAGTATCTCTGAAATTATCAGAACAGATGACCTAGAGCACAGCATGGGCTTGCTTTGTGCAGTTGGGTCATTGCTTAGAACATTTTGAGGAGACAAAGTACAGGTCCTTTGCTGACACCAAGCTGAGCCAGACTACATGAATATCCTCTAACATACTCTAGTTATCTTTCTCAGATCTTTATGTTCACATAGAGGCTAAACATGAGCTTGTCAATACAAATGAAAAGAAATGGTATCAATAGAAAAGGAAAAAAAACCCTTTGCCTTGCTAGGAGGGTGTGTGTGCACAAGCACCTGAATATTTGCACTTACTAAAATGAAACCACTGAATATGTGCATAGATACCTTCTGAAATTCACAAACTCCCAGATTTCTAAAGAGGAAGAAAATCTGCTCTGGTGCATTGATAAGACTGCTATAAAATACAGAGACAATTGGATTTCTTGGGCATGGGGATAAACCTGTGTCCAGGCAGTGCCTTTGGTTTTGATCTAAAATCAAGAGTGTGGCCCCTAATTTATGAATCAGTAACATTTTCTGAAGCAGCCTTCTCAAACTGACACCCTCCAGATGTATAGTTTTCTACTGTCAGCAGCCCTAACTTTAATCTCTCTTCCTTCTTTAAAAGTGGTCTCTAAAAGAGTTTCTAATTTAGTTGGGCAGCTTCAAAGATAGTTCAGCTAGTCTCAGGCAGTTTGTCTTGATATCCACAAGCCAATGGGGTGTCTCCTCTAAGAGCACCAGATACTGCCCATTTCAGATTGAGCTATGAGGATGGTCTGGCACCTGAATAGAAGAAGAGTGCCTTTGTTTTTAATCGTATTTTATGGATTGCGGTGAGCCACCTTGAGACATTGTCTGAAATAGGCAGCCATGTAAGTCCTATAAACAAAAAGATAAATAAATCTCATTATTGCCACTCCGTTATCATGCTTTGCCTACTCTTATTTGCCCACTTTATCTCACTGATTCCTTTTGAAGTAGAAGTTAGTGCTTTCTGTTGGCCATCTGGTCACACAGGACCAGCATCCTGCCTGTTTGATATGTTGCTGATTCTAGCTGTGGAAACAATCAAACTGTCTATGGAGATTCTCAGTCATCCAGGTCATGGTTGTCCCAAATATGTTTTTTCAAGAGGCAACTGGGCTTTCTTGCTTTTCTTTGAAGACACTTCACTTCTCATCGAAGAAGCTTCTTCAGCTCNNACTGGATGGTGGGGAATGGAAGGATTTCCAGAAAAAATGTAAAATGCAGGTGGTTCCTGTGGTCTGCAATTTTTCTGGAAATCCTTCCATTCCCCACCATCCAGTNACGTCTTCAAAGAAAAACCAGAAAAACCAGTTGCCTCTGGGAAAAAGCACATTGGGGGAAATCATCAAACTCTTGATCAACACAGCTGTGCCTTTTAATGTCCATAATAAAGTCTTTGTGTGCAATCTTTTTGTTACTGCTCTCTAATTATTTTACACCCTTATACTTATTTAGGAAAGGCATCCAGAAAATCGAAGAAGGAAATTGCAGCCAATGAAGATTTTGATGCTATGATCTCTGCGGCAATTAAAGCGGACAACACATGTGGTTTCTCCAAATGCAAAGCCAGCATAACAACCCTGGGACAGCTCTGCCAGCATTGCAACAGACGCTACTGTCTCAGCCACCATATCCCAGAGGTATGCTTTGGTCTCTCCTCTCGGGCAGATAAAACATATCCATTTTCTCGCCTCTCCAACCCAGGTTTTCATAGCTAATGTAATTTTCAGGTGAAATTGAGATGCCATTTTAAAAGTATTCAATGTAGTTGACTTTTCAAGGAACCTCATCGTAATAAAGGATGTTCAATATAGGCAAATCAAGTGGNGAACCTCATCATAATAAAGGCTGTTCAATATAGGCAAATCCAGTGGAGGGTAACTTTCCCCCATTTATCTTAACTTGCAATTTAAGATATACATGGGCATATACAGGCAGACGTATTCTTGTGAAAAAAAATCTTTAGAAAGGTAAAGGTGGGAGTTCGACCTTATGAAAGTAATGTAGCATAATAAATACACTGGGCATAATTCACAAAAGAAATTGAAGCTATAGTTGCCTCCAGTTTAATTTCCCAATGACTGGAAATGCATCCCCTGCTGTGCAATCATGAGGTTGGTCTGCAGGGCTGTTTTTGTTCGTAGTCTTTAGGTTTTAAAAATGAAGTGGGTGTAGGGATTTTTTTGTTCTCCTCTTGCTTTTTTAATGGTTAAGTTATTTTTTATGGGGATCTGTACTTTTGAAACATCTTTTTATCTCTTTCTAGTATAAAGAATGATTTTATTTCCTGTTAAAGTGCACAACATTCTTTTTCACTCTCCTTCATTCTTTAAATTTATATATACACATGTACACCTACTACCCTCTCTCTTGATGCTTTAAAATGAATTGGATGAAGAGAATGTGCGTCCTTCAATGGAATAACCATTCTAGGCCATTAAAAGGCACTTAACCTTGTGGAGCAAATATCTGTTTTTAATGCTGAAATAATGGGATTTTTCTGTGTCCTTTCCATCAAGCTTCTGAGTCATTCTCTCCTTACCCCAAATCACCTCTTTATTTTAAACTCCCATTCACATTCATTCCCAATAGCCAAATACTTGAAGGAGTCTTATGCTCTGGAACAGGGGTCTCCAACCTTGGCAACTAATTCTGAACAGCTGAAGTTGAGGGTCTCAAGGAGTCGGTCGTGGCTGAGGAATTCTGGGAGTTGAGGTCCACAAGTCTTAAAGTTGCCAAGGTTGGAGACCCCTGCTCTAGAAGTCTTATCTCCTCAGAGGTAGACCTTAATGTCCTTTGTATCCATTCAAGGGGTAGCCATGAGTATTCTATAATGTGGAAATGTTTACTTGTATATTGTGGACATGTTTACTTGTCCAACTCTGTCAGGTCTATGCATGTGTTCTACCAATGCAGCATTTTAAATCCTGTCTGACAGGAATAAATTAACACTGATTACCAACGAGGAATGTTTTCTGGTATCTTCATTCTGATATCTGATTTATTTGAAATAATTGATCATAGGTTCTTTTAATCTCATGGGGAAAATGTTGTATCTAGTTACTAGAACATTTTGATCCAAAAGATAAGTATATACAGAAAAAGGTCTGCAAAGTTTGGGTCGTCACCAAAACTGAAAAGCAGTCCAAGAAGAGTGATTTTTTTAATGGACTAACTATATTTATGCTAGAACAACTATGAATCTTAAAGCAAGCTTCAATCAAGAACAAATTGAATTGTGCAATTCATGAATAAAAATATTGGTCTGCAGAGAAACATCCTAAATGTTTGGATGGGCAGAAGTTTGGATTAAAAGATGTACTATTTATTGAGTGCTTTGTTGATAGGCAACTAAATGAAAGACACTGCTGTAAGCTAAAATAATAGCAGCAGCAACTCCTAAGTAATGGATAGCTTACCAGCTTCCTACATGTGAGTACTTTCATTGTTTTCCTTCATCCTCTATAGTCACATCAAGACACCGAGTCAGGTAAAATAGCCTTTCCTATTTGGTTCCCTCCATATATGCTGGACCAAGTTCACAGACATCTTCTCATGTCTTAAAGGTTACTAGTTTTAACAACTGGTGTTTCAGTATCATTTTATGGTGGGTATGTGGGCAGGTATATCAAGGTTTTGTTAACTGCCTCACATATTCAACTGATCAGAAAGATGAAATAGAATTCATATTACTCAATCCAGTTGGCACCATGGAGATAGCTGACATAGTATTTCTGTCTCTTCACTGATACTCCCACGGCTATTCTCATAGTTCCAGGGACTAGAAAAAGCCCACATTCATATGCAGAAAAAGATATAATTTTTTTTGTCAGGAGCCAGGATAGCTTTCAAAAGCATTACGGGTTTGTTTCATGCTACCTATATACAAGAATCTGATCTATTAATGGTCAGCGCAAATTGACACCAGATAAGACCTCAAGGGAGGCTGGAGTTAGGTCTCTTTCAGGGGCATAGGGACTCCAGACTGAGGATGTGTTACACACACGCGCACACACACACACACACACACACACACACACACACACAGCCTGATCATCTCCAATGTCCTACAACCAGTTTAGTATGACAATTTTTTAGTCTCAGCATAGATCATATTATACTTTTCATATATATTGTAAGTTGACAGAAGACTTAGTATCATTTATAAAAGAAATATAATTCTCCAGATTCTGAAGAATTATGTTTACTATGTCTCGTATGAACTTTATCTTAAAGCTAAGCTTATAGCTTAGTGTTACTGACCAGGTCTGACTTGAAGAAGAAAGCTTTTTGAAATATGTAGCCACAAAAGAGTAATTCCTTTTTTAAAAAACTATAGTATCATTGGTAATTTTAAAACCATTAGAATAGAACCCTTAATGAAAAGCTAGTTTTTTAAAAAACACATTCATATTGTTAGTTTAGTAATTTTGTCTCATACCCTGAATTTGAATAGGTCTCATTTGAGGGGGGGGAAAGATTTTACCTTTTTAGAATTTAAGTCATGGAAAAATTCATATGGGCCAGCCCAAATGCTTGATCAATTAAGACAGAACTAATAAATGTGAACATTTTAGTTGTATGCTTGGGTTTGGTCCAGGACAATCCCAGTTTCTGCATTTCCTTCAAATCTTTTACCAGAGTGTTTTATAGTTTCTTGTTGCCCTGGATAAAATCTAGATGTGATAATGCTAATTAAAATAAAGCTTTATGACATAATATAATTACCTGAGTTGATCCACTTTATAATCTTATTTTCCAGAAATTCTGCCTGATTCCATCATCACTTACTACTAATAAAACAGACTTCTATCAAAGCCATTTTCAGTCTTTATTATAACCTTTATTTTATTAAAGTGCTTAACTTTTCCCTCTAGGTATTTTCTGCTCATTTTTTCTCATAATTTTAAGAATTACTGTGTGCTCAATCTGTCCCCAGATATAAATTATTATTCTTGGCACTTTGTTTCAAACATACTTTTATTTATTCATTCAATTCATGCAATGTATATTGGCCAACTTGCAAACCGTGATTCTGGGTAGCTAACATAAAATGAAAAGAGTCAAACAACAGCAACAAATAGTAAAAACAGCAGAGAACACATCTGAAGCCCCGCATAGTTATTTTCTTAACCAACAAACTAACTAGGTTTTCAAGGCCTTACCAAATTGGGCTGTTTGAATCTTGGGGGTTGCTGTTCCAGAGGTCAGGCCCTGTGACAAACAAGGGCCCACAAGAAAGCCATGGAGGATATCTGAAGTATGTCCATTCTGGCTGGGTCTCAGATCAGAAGTAATAGTACTCCCAGAAGCCTACATCAACCAGTGCAGCTTGCAAAATTCCATAATGGGCCTATCCCATAAGCCCCCCTTTTTTTTTCCTGGGCTTCCTCAAGCAATTTTCTCTCCGGGTATTGGCCAGGGTGAAGCCTGCCTGCTTCAGTTAGATAAGTGGCATTTTGTACTTGCTAACTGCTCATCGCATTTTATCTAGAAATATCTGTTGTTGTATTTATACAGCTGTGTTGCTGTTGATTTTCTTCCAATCCTCTTCAAAAGCATCTGTCTCTATATATACAGTATATAATGCTGGAGTTTAGAGAATGATGATACAGTTGTATTTTTTCAGACCAAGAAACTAAGTTGCCCAGAAGATGGAATTGAGATTTCCCATCCACTTGTAGAGTTTAAAAAGAAAATACTTAAGCTGCCTGAAAAGATGAATTAATTTCACTTTAGTTTCTACCGGGGGGTGGGGGGGATGATTGCAATTTTTGTTTTGTTTTCGGAATTAAAAGAACTGTTAATAAACAAGTGAACTACTTGTACAGTTCTGTAAAGTTTAGGGCAGATGTATGAAGTAGTGTAACCTCTCATTTTTCTTTTACTAATATTCTTTGCTACTGGAGTATCTTGATCTTCTGCCTTTATTTCCCACAGGTTCATGGATGTGGAGAGAAAGCCAAAGCTAATGCCCGGCAGAGAATCAGCAAGGAAGGGATTCTCTATCCTGGGAGTGGGATGAAGGACAAGTCCTTGGATCCTACCAAGAGAGCTCACCTCCAGAGATGCTTGGACCAGAAACTCAGCGAACTGTCCAAACAGCGAAAGAGCAAAAGGAAAGATAGAGAGAAATAAGAGGATGTGTGGCTTTGGAAATGAATTAAAGCCAACAAGCTATCCTTTAAAAGCTTGTTCAACTTTGCAGGAAAAAAAAAAGCTAATAAAAATATTGAACACTTGGACTCCTTTTTTTCTTTATAACCAGAACATGCTTTTGAATGCCACAGTTCTCAGAGGACACAGCACTGCTTAAAGTTGCATACTGAAAACCTTACCTGCAGATTTTGAAAAATGTTCTTGGTGCACCTTATGTGTTTCTCCCTCTTGCCTCAAGGCAGGGGTGTAACTATTGGTTCAGTGATTTTACATTTTGCGTGGGTGCACAGCAGTTGAAAAAGCACTTTTTTACTGCTTTTCCAACCGCAGCTGCTGCAGTTGAAAAAGCAGGAAATAAAGGTCAGGTAAGAGCACGGGNACATAGAACCGGTTCTATGTATGCTGTTTGCTGCTTTTCAGAGCAACCGGTTCTACAGAAGTGGACAGAACCAGTAGAATCCCACCCCTGCCTCAAGGTTATAAAACCCTGTTCATTAAGGGGAGAAATGGCAGGCTGCATTGCTTTTCAATAATTACTTTTGTTGGCAGTGTAATCAAATATACAGTGAACAGTTAAATAGGCAGCTACGCAATAAAGAGGGATGTTTCATTAAGAGCGTGAATCAACGAATGAAAGAAACACAGGGATGCAATGTGTTTGTGAAAGTGATAGGAAGGGAAAGGATGTTGTAGATCTGGATGAAGGTGAACTGATATTGTGGAAGAGGTCAATGAATATATGAGAAAGTGAAGATGTAGATTTAATTATGAAAAAGCTTATGTGTTGGTATGATCTAGAATATTGGTGCATATGCAAGAAGAAATCAATAATTTGATCATAATTTCATGATACTCTACATTAATGTTTATATTAGAGCCAAAGATGAGCCTGGGGGAAACCTGTGCATGACCTGAATCAATCTGAGAAAGTGCAGAAAAAATTAGCCTGCTAGTCGATAGGGATGGATGGATGGGAAAAAGATGAATGAGTGCAATAAAAGTTAAATGGGCTACTTGGGGATCAAAAAATGAATGGGAGCTGTTTTGTGACCATTTACTTAGCGGAACTTGTGCTTTAAATGGTATGTGTTTTTAATATGTATTTTTTTGTAGACATTGAAAAGCAATCCTTTTGTATGGTGATTTTGATTATGATAAAAGACAGGTTTTGTGAAGCATACAAAGATAATAGAAGTTTCTGACTACAAGAGAGGCTATAATAATGACACAAGTGGATCTTGGGGGGCTAGGGAAAATGCCAAGACAGAGTGGCTGTGCGTGCAGGCATCCCGGATCAGTCAACAGGTTCCATCGTTGATCATGGGGGGAGAGGTGTTGCCCCCTATGGAAAGGGTG
>AZIM01003399.1:88375-99588 GCA_000516915.1 Ophiophagus hannah | reverse complement strand
CAACAGCAGTGTAAAAAGCTTAAAATAACCCTTCCCCTTTAAGAAAGTACCAGGAAAGAAAAAAAAAAACCTCCTTCAGAGACAGTAAGTCTAGGCATACTGCCAAGAATGTAATAAGGGTAGAAAAAAACAAAAGGAGATTTCTTCTAACAATGCTCTCCGAACTGCTTAGAAAGTTAACAAGGGGTTCTATAGAATCAGTCAGAACCGGTAGAATCCCACCACTGTTCCAGGGCCAAAAAGGTTCCCTATCCTTTTTTGCAGCAAGTTATACTGCCTTGGGTTGGCAAAAATTAGTATCAGTACCAGTCTAGCTTCCATGTTTTTGAAGATATAATAAAAAGAAACTCCCTTAAAAAGATCTGAAGACTTCTCCACCAGCCAGTTAGAATTGAAGAAGATTCTTGGATAAGAAGTGAAATGTTGTCAAACAACAACAACCACAAAGTCCAGTTGCATTTTGGAAAAAGCACCTTTGGGACACCATGATCTAGATGATTGAGAATATCCATGGACATCTAAAACCCTGTTTTTCAAACTTGGTAACTTTAAGACGTATGGACTTCAACTCTCAGAATTCCCTAGCCAACAGTACTAAACCATTCTAATCTGAACTCAGATGGTGTGTGCACCAAACAGATTAAAATAAGTTTTTTAAAGTTGGAAATTTAGTGAGCAGCATTGGAAACTTGTGAGTAAGGAAATAGTGAGGAAAAAGTGAGGGCAAATATGGACTAAATGTTTGCTTTTTTAATAAGAAATTGTGTAATGGGAAATTTTAAAGCTGAAATTTTAAATTTTAGTTTGGTTGGAATTGTGTGAGACACAAATAACTGGGATTAAAGAATGGTCTGCAGAATTGACTTTGCAAATCTCTTCAAAGCAAAGCATCTGCTACACGTACTAATGATTGAAAAGACTTAGTCATCAGAGACCATTAAGTCTCTTTTCTTGCCCTGTAGGGCCTTCTCTTCTGCTGAATACTTTAAAAAAGATTTTATGTCCACTTGTTCAACTGAATATGACATGAATGTGCAGAAAATGATATTTGTTTTGAGAACAGCAAGTTTCTATGCAAAATCAGACTTTTTCAGGTGGCTTCCAGGAATGCCTGGCTTCTTACTCAATGATCTGACAACAGCAACTTCCTATGGTTGTTTGGTTTAGTTTAAGTTACGTCTTACTGTGTTCAATGACTCCCACTAAGCCTGAATTTTTCTTCAATTCCTAGAGTTGTCTACCCATTCATCTGGAGCTAAGTTCATTTGTTTGTTGTAAAGGCCAAATAAAACAACAAAATATCAGGCTCACTGCCTGCAACTACAAGCAAATGGGAAATAACATTTTGCAATACAGTATATTGGTTGAAAGCTGGATTTTTCTATATCTAAACTAATTTTCCCTATCTTCTGCTGGCCAATAGGCATCTGCCTTGTCATGTTGTGGTCTAAGATGGCATTCAGCTATTCCAACATTGCTACATGTATTTCTATGTTCTTATATCAATATGAAATAAGAAGCTGAATTATTATTTTTTAAATAATTTTGAAACCCAGACTTAAAATCATGAAAATGGTAAAGTTGCAAAAATGACCATAACCACAACATAGCCTACTTCATTATATCTAACAGCAAACCCATTGCAGAAATGATATTATGAAAAAGAGTATTTTTATAATATTGTGCCATCACTACCTGCTATGTGCTGCTGATCAGCACTGATTCAAACCAGAATCGTAAGAGCTTATTCAGATGTTGTCAACCCTACTATTTGCTTCTTTTTACATTGGAGTTTTGGTTTTTAATTTTGGGGCTCTCTACTATAATCCATTTGGATGTAAATCACCTCTGGGCAGTGGCAATCTAACTACATAAATTATTTAAGAAGCTGGTTCCCAAATGTACTCTCCCTGGTGCGCTCTGTATTCCTGCCATGCCAACATCACTTTGATAAGACTGAGCATGAATGTGCACCATGATGAAGCTATTGCACATGCAGTGGTGTGAACATTGGTTTCTGCCCTGAATCCTGTAATANCAAATAGCTTTGCTGCAGGTATTCAGGCCTAATGTGCAAGGGTCTCTTCAGCACTCCAGAGTTAGGGTAACATCTGAGTGAAAGATACTGTCGGTCCTAATCTCAAAAAGTTAAAGACTTGTTGGTTTCCTAGAAATATTTTTCTTACAGTGCCCTCAATCAGTCAGCTGTACTGCTAGTGAAGCAGACATGTAGTGATAGCAATGCAGCCTATTTAAAACCTAGAGAAAGTGAGGCAGCATGAGAAGATACCCAGAGATCCCACTGCAAAGGTGTTTGTTTAAATGAATCTCATTATTGAGCTGAGGACAAAGAGAAGGCTTAGATTTCACAATCAATGTGTCGTTATCCTTCAGCTCATAAGAAAATCCTTTCCTGAAGAATCAGTTAGGATAGGGAGAGAAGAAATAGAACTTATATACAGAAGCCTGTTTCATTACCCAATTTTCTAACTTTAATGGGGCAACCAGCATATTATGATGAATTCTAACATGACTTTTAAGAGGTAGGCATGTGCATTTCGTAACTCCATGTACATAAAGGCCAAGGGTAATTCCTGATTCAGAAAAATCTGCATCACTCTGCTAAGCCATAAATTAGTGCTTATGAACTACAGTGGCTATACATATGTGAACCTGCTTCACATATTTATTTAGTTTAACATGATAAGAGCTATTATACATGATTAACTGATTATCTTGTCATTTGGTGTATTCACTTAAAAACACATTTGCTAGGATTTACTGCTTGTCATAAATTAATCCAAAACCCCTATCTGGTTTCTTCCTGATAATGGCTTTTTAACAGTTTTATATGCAGTCTGCATATAAACTGACTTCTATTCAGTAAAAGAATGAAGAGAAATACAGAAGCCATGGTTTCATTTAGGCTTGTTAGCAACAATATAATGATAGCCAGAAAAAGCCAACACTGTAGTTAATCAAAGAGCTGCACCAAATAGTGGGATGAACTTTAAGCCATTGGTAAACCATGGTAAGTGAAATTAAATGAAGTAAATGAGATCTGTAANCTGTAAGTGGTAAGACTGGCTGTAGGGTTCCTATCATGCTGGCCCAAAGGACACCTGAATGCTGGAGAACATTAGCTTTTTTTTAATGAACCTCTGAATATCATAGCTCCCTCCACATATTATTACTATATATTATTACTTGGAACAATGTGCATGTAACCCAAGCCAGCCAGGAAAAAGAAAGTGGAGTAATCAATTTCTACTGTCAATCTAAGTTTCTCGACATTTATATTTGGGGAAACCCTGTTTAGTCCATGTTTTGGGAACTAGCATCTACTTTGTAAGTCACAATACCATTCCTTATGCCTCAACAGATCTGGCTGAAAATTGTTAAAATAATTCAGCTTTAACATGAATTTTAAAGTAGGAATGTGAAAAGACTAAAGAATTCTAATCTAGAATGTTACAATTTAAGTCTGATATATTGTTAGTCAAATCTGTCCAACCTGATTGCTTTTGTAATCACAACATTATTACCTAAACACAGCATTATCAACTTACTACCTAGCCCAAATAAACACAAAAGGCTGTATTTTTTTATTTGCTTCTAAGCAGATTCTGACAAAATTGGCAGGCAAAATAGAATGGAAAGGAGTTTGCCAAATTTAATCAAATCCGTTCAGGGCTTTAAAAGCAATGGTCCTTTATACTCTGAATTAGAAAAGGCTATAGATGAAAACAGAATAAAACACTCCTATTAAGTGGAGCACTAAGTTAAATGAGATATATCAGGCCAAAAAAACCTGCTTAATGCAGCAAACTAAAATCAGTAACCACCAGCCTAGTATAGGAAGAATTGGTAGAGTTTGCTGACCAAAACAAGAACTCTTTGGCCAAAATCATATTAAAAACAGTTATTTTCCCATCTTGGGACAATATTGAGAATTGAGTGGGCTGGTTCTGTTCATCTGATTATTAAATGGACTCATATTTGAAGACCCAAAATTCAATCACTGAAATCCAGTCACTGAAATTTAATCACTACTTCGTTAGGTTCAAACCAAATGCTGGTTTGTAGAGAATGATGAAATGGTAGGTAGACAACAAGGAATGTAAAAGGGTCTCTATCAGTTGCTCCAACAGAATTTTAGGATTTAAGTGACTATGAAGTAAACAGTTACAGTATTAACATGAAAAGAACAATCAATGCCAGGCATGGCAAAATAGATTAAAAGGGCCGCAGTAACTTGCAGGCGAATATAAGCCACTTGGAGAAGACATTTCCCATTTGCTATATTCCTTTGTGTCCAAGAAAAGCATTTTTGTTCATAGCCCCAAAGCAGCAGAGCCCTAAGTGGGACCAGAACATTGTGGAGATCTAGATTCAAATGAAAGTAAAAGTGGAACGATTCTATTTCATACCAGATATCCCCAAGTTATTCCTCTTTGCCTCTGGTTTCAAGGATTGCTTGGATCTAATGTACCTCTCTAACATCTGAATGTAACTGGAACCAACAGGTTGGATCAATACCCAAGAGGATGGATTATGCAAGGAACTGAATAAAGGAAAAAAATGGCCAGCTGAATTTCAGATCATTATCTGCTGTATCATTTGATGACTCCAAGACACTCAACAACTAGCAGTACAACCCTGTTACATGGCTTTTATAATCTTGTGAACTATGACAATACATGGAAACAAAAATAAACCAATGGTACAATGTGTGTGTGTCCGTGTGTGTAAATGGGCTGTAACTTTCAGTTCCTTCAATAATTTTGGGGAAATTGGTTCATGGGGAAAATTTTGATCTTTCCAAGCAAAAAACTGAGAATTCAATGAAGCTGCATCAGGCAAGTGTTGTGAGAAAAACCATGAGTGTATTTGCTTAACATTATCTGTTCTGTTTAGAAATGAAACTCCTCAATGAACAGGTAGTATAATCCTCATTTTCCTGTCTGTTTCAATGCATTTCTGGTTTATGATTCTATACGCCACCATAGATAAACAACACGTAAACTTTTAAGCAGTTAAGGGAAGTTAATATTAAAAACTAACTTTAATATGGGATAGCAAAATAATCATAGCTCATTATACCAGTTGCAATTATATATTATTTTTTAAATAAAAAACAAGCAAAAGTTTATTTAATAAAGTAACATTAAATTAATTAAAATCAAGCCTGAGTCATTTGTACTTGCATTGACCATGTGTAATGTGGTGTGATTCCTTTAGAAACCATCCATGCATTTCACCATTTGTGGAAAAACAGCAGAAAAGGTCTTGGCCTTCTCCAGAAGCGTGCTGGCAACCACTACTTGAATTCCCAGGTAGCTTAACTTTCATTATGTTTTAATCCTAATGCAACTGGGGGGAGTCAGACTGAGAAAAGGCTATGCAACCATTCACATCTGAGCCTTTGGCTACAACACATTTGATTCTGTTTCAGATTAGTAAACAGTGTAAGAGTTACTGCCAGCAGTGAAGACATTCTGATGCTACCAAAACAGGAGAGCAAATTTGGGATTAGTTCTCATTTAACAATCCTAACTGGGATTGGGATTTCCATTACTAAGCAATGCAGTCATTAGGCAAAATATCACATGGCCACATCATTTATTGATAGCAGTTTCAGTAGTCCTGGTTGTGGTAGTTAGGTCAGGATGTATCACTGCTAGGTGAGAATGAGACCTCACATTTCTTCCCTGCCATGGTCGCTTCCTCACCCGCCTTTCTCCCCTCAACTTTTTCTTTTTTAACATAAATATAGTGTGCGTTTCCTGAACTGGTGGAGTGCAGAGCAGCCAAAACAGCAGAGGGGGATTTCTTAAAATTGTAATTTTAAATGCAGAATGTGCTGCCAAGCACCTGAATTTTGCTCATGTGATCGTGGGGGCACTAAAACAGCCATAACTTCAAGGACCAGCCGTAAATACCATTAGTTCAAAGTTATAACTTTGAACAGTTGCTGAACAAATGATCATTAAGGGAGGACTAGCTATATACAGGATTTAATACTTTATGATATACCTCCTGAAATGTTTCAGCAGATGCAGTATGCAGCTAACTTTGGGCTGGAAACTAAGTGGGGTCAGGGTTCATTATAATTTGGAACCCACAAGGATTTTGCTGAATTAGTAGTTGGATGGGAAACCTCCAGGAATAGAGATTACAGAGAACATATAAGAAGACAGTGGCAATGTAAATTGCAGGAGTTGTGTTCAACAGACAAATAATAAAGATAAATTATTTGTGTGGAAGAAAGTCAGATCAATTCAACATTAAAGATCTGCCCAGATTCTGGAATTAAATGTAACTGGGGGCAAAAACCTATCTTAAGATGAAACTATTTATCCGGTTAAATATGTTTATATCATACAGCATCTTCATGATTAAACACTTGTACGCATGACTGAAAAAGCCTTGTGTAATGCAGTCTGGGGAATTGTTCGCCACCAAGTATGAACGGTGGAGAAACTTACCCTAGAAATGCCAACAATCTGCTCATCTGGAAGTAAACTGATGCGCACAAAACAGGATTCAAAATTAACATCTTCCTTCTCCATCAGATCTTTTCCCTGCAGCAAGGTGACATACAGGGTATTTGAATTCACATTGTATTCCATGTTAACTTCGATTTGTCCCACTGTGAATTCCTGGCCAAAGTTATTCCCAATGGAGGAGACAGAAGTTAGAGAGTCAGTGGAGATTGATTTTCTCAATGGCCCATAAGGAGTCAGCTCGAGGTCTTTGTTCATCAGCTCCAAGGTGCCCAACTCATTAATATTTTCAAAGGCATCATCCATTTTCAAGCTTTGCTTGCAGACAGGAGATATTCTTTCCCCTGCCTTTCGGAAGTTGCTTGTTGCCCTCTGCAAACGATAAGAAAAAACAGAAAGCTAGTTAGAGATCATGGTTAACCTGAACTTCAGCATGATAAATATAGAACATATAATTTTTAATTATTTATAAACATAGCCTGGCAGAAAAAATGTTCAGAATAAAATGGACAAAAATATTCCATATATCATGAAAATAACTTTTCACATTATGGAAAAATTGACATCCCTATCCAGAAAAGATTCCCTTAGTTAAAATGAGATATTTTTTTAGTGCAAAGAAACATTGAAGAAAATTACAGCTGAATTAAAAGTTGGGTCTTCATTGCAATGTTCATTGCATTGTTGTTTCAAGAATTACAACTACTTTTTAGGAAGTGCTATTAGCATTACTATAATATCATCACAAATAACAATGGCAAGAGATTACATTGTTGATACTTGGAGTGCTGCCCATTTTATTAATAATTCTGGTCCTATGGAAGGATCAAAGGACTGAGGGTGATTCTTCATTCTAATTTATTTTCAGGCCACACACATTTATTTTCTGTTTTCAATTCTGAAGCCAGTTTTATTCCTTCCATTTCTTTGTGGTGCACATTACCTTTATGGACTGCATTTCATCCTATCAATATTTATGTAGAGATCTATATACTGTTTTGACAAAAATGATTCTAAATTTAAGTTCTAGAGGAGAAAACAAGCGAGAGTCTACAGAAAATGTACCTAGGAGAGAAACTCTGTGTATGCAGTGTTGTTTAAACTGTGCCTGAAACGGTGCAGTCTATAGATAATGCCTTATTGAGAGTCAGATTGGTGCAAATAGCTCAGTTCTGTCTACATTAAATAACAGCAGCTCATCAGAGATTTAGACTAGGGTCTTCCCAGATCTATCCTGAGAATGACAGGAACTGACATGGAGAGCCTCCACATTTTAATCTCCAAATTCACAATTTACTATTAGACTACAACTCTTTCTAGTGCTTGTTAATTTAATTAAAAAATCACTAACACCAGCTATTCTCCAGGTAACTTTTGCACAATGCAAAATGAGATTCTGAAACAAAAATACCTCTCTTGCCTTCAGGCATCTGCACATACATAGGCAGGTAATCTTGACTCTGCTATATAATTGGAATTATGGCTTCATCTTTTAAAACTCTCATCTGTGATGCACTATATTAATTCTGACTGAAGATCAATAATCCAACATACACAACCTCAGGTTTTCCTTTGTTTGCCAATGTTAACACCTCTACCAAAGGCTTCAAAACCACATCTAATCTCTGCTTCCTGCATTGCCATGTTCCTACCAGTCTTCTCTGCCTGCCTATGCTTTGGGTATGAAAATAAAAACGTCTGTTATACCCAATCATGAGCCAAACAACTATGGAAGAGGAAAAAAAAGCCCAAAGTGTATTTTGGAAGGAAATGTGTTATTTTATAACATTCCCACAAACCTATTCACAGAGGACTGTGTAATCTATTTTATATATGTATTCCGAAAGAAAATATAGGGCAAATTGTTCTCACTCAAGCAAACAGGAATATTTAATATTAACATTTAGAGCGTCTTTCAGTTCTTTGACTGGATTTTACAAAAAGATACCTTCCCCAAACAACTTTCATTTTAAGATGGACTCTGAATTGCTGACTTCTTGGCTGAAATTTGGGACTTTCTGGCTTTTCCCACATCCCTTGCTTTTCTAACATCCTGCCTTAATAAAAATTTGAAAGCTTCTTCAGTCGTTTTAAGGTGTTTTTGGTTTACTCTAGTAAAAACAAAAATATTCAACTATGAATTTTGGGTGGGTGGGTNTGAATTTTGGGTGGGTGGGTGGGGGATGGGAAGGGCCCATGGAGTAATATAGCTGTATTACTTGTTAGGCATTTATGAGAAAACATCCAAGAGAAATCTGACCATGGTCATTGACTTGTTTCACTGAATACAAGCCTATGTTCTGTAGTGTTGGTTTGGGGGATTTGGAAAGGAGATTGTTGAATGGCCAGAAAAAAAGAGTTAGAATCCATGAAACTTATTGGTCAAACCTCAGTTGATCATCGCTAGGGAGACTTAAATTGTGCCCTCTACTTAAAATCTTACTAAATTACTTTAATTTATTTTTATTTTTTCTATGTAAAAACTTAAAGAGATTTTCTTTTTTTCTTTTCTTTTTCTTTCTTTCTTTTGTGTGTGTAGGGGAATATAGGTTAACACTTACAAAGAGCAGGATCTTTTCTATCACGGGACTTCTACTACCGGTAGTCAGAAACCAGTTGGAGAAATGTTGAGTTTCTTCTTTTTAAAAATAGAACTTTATTGAAAGTTTTAAAAACGAGAGTAAATAGTGATACAAACCAAAATAGAACAACAAGGAAAAAAGGAAGCAATAGAAGGGGTAAAGTGGAAAACAAAGCAGAAAAACAGAAAAGAAAGAAAAGATATAAAGAGGTGGCTACTGATCTTCTTTACAGCAATTGTTAAGTACAATTTCAAATTTACCTCCTTCTCTAAAGTTAGATCATGACTCTGTTCTTTCTATAATATATCCTATCTAACAGTCAAAATCTCAGATCTTCAGTTCATTTTTTTGTTTTGTACAAAAAGTCCATAATAGACAGCAATAAACATAGATATTAACATTTCTCTAATCAAACATGTCAATTTGGGAGTCAATGTTGAGTATCCTTTAAGGCCTTCAGTAATTTAAAAGTGTATTCTTTTGTTCTGCATTAGAATAGGTTTTTATGTTTTATTGGATTGCTCATACTATTGTGTTCCATTTATAGCAAGCCTTGAGTTTGTGCTTGACATGAATCTTGCCAAGATTCAATACATCAGGGGATGGTGAGTGAGATATAAAATATAGTACAAAGATGACTGTTAAGTCCTCTCCTTGCTCAGGCCTTCTCCTTGAAAAAACCTCGTTCCTGCCCCCTAATTTTTTCATGGTACAATTATTTGGTTTGATCCCATCAAAAGCAGATGGTTGGAGGGGAGTGGATTTAAGAAAAGCGAAGAGGAAAAATAAACTTTAACAATCTATCCCACCCATTGTTTTAGTACATTTAAATTTCTCTCAGGTGCTATCAGTACCACTACTGCAAATTTTACCTTTTTAATTTGGCAGAAGAATGTTTTAATCAATTCAGTATTTTTATCTCAAAATTTTTATTTAAGATAACTAAGCATGTATAAGCAATTAAAGAAATCAGCAAATGAAGATGGCTGTGGCTAAGGGCTAAAGTCCTTGTGAGTTTCTTCTGTCTGTATTAGGTAACAGCTGAATTTTAAAGCCTCTACATTTTCTATAGATTTCTTACATTTATATATTGCCAACCTGGCCAGTGCACATAGCAGTTCACAGGCAAAAACCTAGGATTCATAATGTAATAGCTACAATATCAAAAAGGAGGGAGGAGAGAGAAGGGAGAAAAACAAATTAAGTCAGGAACCACCTGAGAGATAAGGAAGTGCCAAATGGCAGATGGTTTCAGTCTTTGACACCAGTGCTAGACTTTGTGCCTTTCCACCACCATAGCCGTGGTGGTGCAGTGGTTAGAATGCAGTATTGCAGACTGACTCTGCCCTTTGCCAGGAGTTTGATCTGACCAGCTCAAGACTGACTCAGCCTTCCATCNNTCTGAGGTCAGTAAAATGAGGACCCAGACTGTTGGGGCAATATGCTGATGTTGTAAACTAATCAGAGAGTGCTTTAAAGCAGTGCAGTATATAAATCTAAGTGCTATTGTTATATTTTATGCCTAGCTGAAATAATTGCTCAAGATTCTTTTCTTAAACCTACCCCAGTTTTTTCAGTTTTGTTATCATAATCACCACCATCTTAACTTGCAATATTCAAGAAAAAAATTAAGAATTGGATGTTCATTAAATGATGCTTGATGACATGCAAAGAGGATGGATGGATGTGACAACAGATGGGCTTCTTAATACTGCTGTCCCAATTAATTGCTCCTTACCTTTTGTTTGATCTGAGAATATGTGGACCCATACTTTTGTTCTAGGTATCTGTAGTCATAGTTTGGAAATGGAGAAGGTGCAGGATAGCCACCCGATTTCCATAACTTCCATAGGTTTACTCCAGCTATTCCCAGGAGAGCAAGAGCACCAGTAATATAGACACCTATTTCCCACTCAGATGGATTTCTTATGACTGGAAGAAAACGAAATTCTTATCAGAAGAAAGCAGCCACCAAAGCCTTTCCACATTGCAGAAATATTTTATGTCAACAGTACAAATATGCCTTTTATGTGATTAATTTAATTTAATTTTAATTTTATTAGACTTGTATGCTGCCCTCTCTCCCGAAGGACTTAGGGCGGCTCACAACATAAAAACCATACAA
>AZIM01003399.1:20199-35831 GCA_000516915.1 Ophiophagus hannah | reverse complement strand
AAAAAACTGAAATATCACATTGGCATAAATATTCAGATCTTGCACTCCTTTGAATTGAATTGCACCTTTGGCAGCAATTACAGCCTCGAGTCTGGTATATGATGCAACAAGCTTTGCATACCTGGATTGGGGAATTTTCTGCCATTCTTCCTTGCAAATCCTCTCATGCTCATTCAGGTTGGATGATGACCGTCAGTTAGACAGCCATTTTCAGGTCCTTTCAGAGATGTTTAAGTCTGGGCTCTGGCTGAGCCACTCTAGGACATTCTAGGGGCTGTCCCTAGGCCACTCCTGTGTTGTCTTAATTGTGTGCTTACCATAGTTGTCATGTTGGAAAGTGAACCTTTAGCCCAATCTGAGGTCCTGAATGCTGTGGAACAGGTTTTCATAAAGGATATCCCTGTATTTTGTTTCATTCAACTTTCCCTCAACCCTGTTCCTAGTCCCTGCTGCTAAAAAATACCCCCACAGCATGCTGCTGCCACCATGCTTCACTGTTGGAATGATATTGGGCAGATGATGAGCGGTGTCTGATATAACACTTAGAATTGAGGCCAAGCAGTTCAATGTTGCTTTCATCAGACCAGAGAATCTTGTTCCTCACAGTCTGAGAGTCCTTCAGGTGCTTTTTTTGCAAACTCCAAACAAACTTTCATGTATTTTGCACTGAGGAGAGGCTTCCATCTAGCCACTCTGTCATAAAGCCCAGATCGATGGAGGGTTGCAGCGATAGTTGTCCTTCTGGAACTCTATCCCATTTCCACACAGGATCTCTGGAGTCCAGTCAATGACCATCGGGTTCTTGGTCACCTCTTTTATTACGGTCCTTCTTCCCCAATTGCTCAGTTTGACTGAGCAACCAGCTCTTGGAAGAGTCCTGGTTGTGCCAAACTCCTTCCATTTGAGAATCATGGAGGCCACTATCCTCTTAGTAATCTTCAGTGCAGCAAAAATTTTACTGTATCCTTCCCTGGAACTGTGTCTTGCAATTATCCTGTTTCTGAGCTCTGCAGGCAATTCCTTTGCCCTCATGGCTTTTGCTCTGCTACAGTATACATTGTCAGCTATGCCGCCTTCTATAGAGGTGTATGCCTTTCCAAATCATGTCCAATTAATTTAATTTACCACAGATTGACTCCATTCTAGGTGTAGAAACATGTCAACAACTATCAAGAGAACTGGGAGGCACCTGAGCTAAAATTCAAGTGTTGTTGCAAAGGGTTTGAATACTTATGCCAATGTGATATTTCAGTTTTTTCTTTTTAATACATTTACAGACATTTCTAAAATTCTGTTTTCACTTTGTTATTATAGGGTCTGAATGTAATGAGAAAAAAATGCATTTGAACAACTGTAGAATCAGGCTGCAGCATAACAAAATTGACAAAAGTGAAGGGGGTCTGAATACTTTCTGAATGAACTGTAAGTTTAAGTATGTTTTACACTCTTTGTTATGAGATGTATTATTATTTCATTTTCAGAGATTTCTCCAATTATACTATGCATAGGTAGCAAATGCAAACATGGTATTTTTTTTATGGGCTGAGCTTGTCTAGCAGCTTGTCAAATGAGGATAGTAGCACTGATATATTACCTAGTTTGGATAATGAAAGATCTGCAATAAAACAAGCAAGCTCAGAGAGCACCAAGGACCTCTTATGTCAACCCTGAGCTACAAATATTCTCCTTTATTAGACTGCCAAATATATGAGCGTACTTCACATAAGCATTTGGAAAAAATTACAACTGAATAACTGGAGAAGTGTATTTTTGGAACTTTTCTGTGCATTACTTGTTCCTTCTTTGTTGGGAAATGCTTTTTGGCTGTGACACTTGTTGCAGAAAGTATGCTTAATTGTTTTTTTCTTTATCTGAAAGGATGTTTGTAAATACTAAAAAAACATTATTTATTATATTTAAGATCAATGTAAAATTGTCTTTTCTTTGGGTGCCAAGTAGCATTCATCATGAACTACCATACAATCGACTTTTGCAATTTTGTGATGAATGCTGGAAAGAGAGAAGAGAATAAGATCATTCTGTTATTCTTTATGAAGGAACATGTAAAATGTTTCAAATTTTATTCTTCTGGACCAAAGTCGTTTAAAACAGGCTGTCAAACTCCTGGCTCATGGGCCGGATGCATCACACACTGGCCACACCCACATCTGGTTTAGCAAAGGGGAAAAAAGTCCCAATACATCACATGATGCCTCTGTGACGACACAAGTTTGACACCCCTGATTTAGAACATACAATATTCCATGTTCTAAAGGGCCATTCTAAGTATTTCATTTCAAACATTTTTCTGCTTCCTGCATACCATTAATGCCTATTTAGTTCTTATAAATATTTTTTTAATCAAAGTTTTTGTATCAATCAGTTTTCTACAAATTATGGCCATCCCTAAGAAAATATGCCTTTTGCTTTTCCAAACGTTCCAAGAATAATTGTTTCACTAAAAATTAACATTAGCTGTATCATAATTAAAATGACCCTCCTTGATCTTGACTGGGGTTTGATATTCATATGACAAATTAACTTGATCTGTGACCCAGTTATACGAACATTACCATTGTTTCTGCTTGAAAAAGAGAGCAAAACTAATGGTTATCCATTTGAGATTGATCTAATTTTTTTCTTCTGGGGATGAACCAAAACCTGGAAAAAGGGTTAAAAATTTTCAGCAGAATTATCCCACTAGCTAAAAGGTTTGTCCCAGTACAGAAAGTAAACCATCTTAAACTTTCCAAAGAAAGATAGAAGTGTTGCTTGAATGTTTACATACATGTCTAAAACAAATGACTTAAAAGGAAATTTTGATTCTTGCATTGTCAACAGGAAGGGAGTCAGGACCATTTTTTGGGGGGTAGAGGGTCCAGATTAAATCCGTGGAATCTTCAGTCACAAAAAGTTTAGTAGATATGATGAGAAATACCTCAACCCAAGATCCTGCAGAGTTAGTGCCAAACAGATTAAATCAAACTCACTGGTGAGAATTCTGGAAGTTGAAATCCGCAAGATGCTCAGGTTGGGGAAAGCTGCATTATATAATGTACTGTAATACTAGAAAGCCAGTTTGGTGCAATGGTGAAGGTGCTGGCCTCAAAATCAGGAGATTGCTAAGGCAGTTCTAAGCCTGCCTTAGGCATGAAAACTGGCCTGGTGACTTTGGGGACAGTCACTCTGTATGTTGTGGGAAAATAGGAGAAAAGAGTATTAGGTATGTTTACTGCCTTGAGTTAACCAAAATATATTAAAAATGGGAGGGGGTATTATAACAGCAATAGTCAGATGGACTATTGAAATGATGTCACTTATGCATTTGTATGCAATATGCTTTCATGGTAAAAAGAGAAGCCAATGGTTATGATCTCTACTTTTTATCTCTAAGGTTTTCTTTAAAATACTATATAAACTTTACATTTCTTACCTGAAAAAGTATGAAGATGAGAAAAAGCTCATAGACAACACTGACGCATAGCCAAAACCTCCAGTAAGCTAGTAGAACAAATTAACAAATGTAAATATATTACAGTTGGGCATAAGGCTAAACGAGTACATATAGAATCTTTAGGAACAAGAAGCTTTGTTTGTATGGAATTGTATGTGCTTTGAAGGAAGTCTACAAAGTTAAAAATAAAAATGCAGAAGGCTCAAATGACTAACTGGAAAAGGTTAGTTAAATCAATTACAGAGAAAATTCATCCATATTTTGGGGATTTACAATCCACTCATTCCCAAAAAGAGATTTGAGACAGCAAAATACTGTGGAGTACTTTGATCAATTCTTATGAATTAAATTTTAATGGGCTCCTTGCCTTAGCTTTTTGTTCTATATCCAACTATAGTTTTATTACATATTTTTAAAATTATTAATAAAAATGAAACAAGGTTCAAAGTAGGTCAAAACACTCTTGCAACTTGGCTAATATACACAAAACATTGCATTCCTACATTACAAATTATATCTTATAAAACAGCTGTGAATTGTAGTGAAAGTAAATCTGACTTCATCTATGTGGCACATGTCACTTATTCAGTTTCATATCACATCATCATTTTAAAATGGAAAGGTTTAAAGTCAAGGAAATTACAAATGAGGGTAGTGTCAGCAAATAAACATTCCAAGAATTAATAAAACGTAATTCTGAAAATACCAGAAATTAAACAAGCAGCACTTTGTGCTGAATTTACTTCATTTATCCTATTTTACTATCAAGAAAACACAACATCTTATTTAGACACGTAAGACTGATTTGTTGCTCACATTGATCAAAATAAAGGGCTGAACCAAGCTAAAAGAAGGTGGCCCCAGAATTACTTGGAATATCTTCTCAAATATCTTCTCAAAACTATTCACATTGATAAATTAGAATTTGCAAGTACTTTAAGGAATAGCAGTTTATAGATGTGAGTTTCAGAAGTTCCATTCAAAATAACAATAGTTCAAATGATGTATTTATTATTTTAATTAATCTGTTATTTCATGAGTAGATTACTGGCACAGACGACTGTAAAGGGAAAATGTATTTCATTGTATCTAACAATTATAAAAAACCTTCCTTCTTGTTATTAAAATTAATTCTAATTAGATATGTTGCATTTTTAAAATTATTGTTCTGATTTTATACCTCCCATTATGAAGATGTTCTTAATGCTCTTTAGCTACAAATACATATATAAAATAGCATTTTGAAATATGAACACTTCTATTGGTATTAGAATAGACGCACACTTATTGAAACATCCTTCCCTGACCAGAATAGTAATGCATGTACTGTAATGGGGAAAAAACTCCTCAAAAAACTGGACTGCCCACTGTCTCTTCAACATGTGAAAGCTGACAAGCAATGAAGAGACTTCACACCCCCCAAAATACCTTATAGGTGTTCATATGAATCACTCATGAAACATGTAGTATATCTTCTATTAGCAGTTTCATGACACACTGACCAAACTCAGGTCACTTTTACAACATTCACTATAGTGCCCAACACTCATTTATTTGCAATAACCTTTTCCTCATGTATCATCTATTCTGTTATTTTTATTAAGCATGGTAAGGAGAAGCTTTCATAAACATATGGGTAATGTACTGTATATTAGATACATCTCTATATTTTTATATGATTTTTATTTTAAACGTTATATATTCTTCTAAATATGTTATAAAACTAAGCCAGAAATTGGAAAATTTGCATCAATATACAGCAGCATGTTAAGTACACAGAATCTATACAAATAAATACATGGTTAGTCTGGACAGAGATCAGATTAGGACTTTCAAAATGCTATGACAGATTTTGTTAAGGAAATCTTGATAGATAGTATTAAAAATGACAATTTTCAAAATGTACATAAGCTTATTTCATCAGTCTATTTTAATGCTATATTTGGATTACCTGGATGAGGTCTTGAAAATGGACCGTCTTTTGCTTGAGTGACTCCAAAACACAGAAAAACTAAAATGCTGGCTACAATACCTCTGGAAAACATTAAGAACAAAACAGTCCTCAGTATATTGTAACAATAACTTGCTTACAGTCAATTTAACATGTTGACTGTTCATATAATATAAAATTAGGAGATAATGATTATTAATTTTATCTTGGCTAGTGAATGGACTAAAATGGATGTTTTGCCTAGCAGGCTTGGTTACTTAAATGAACTGTGACAAAATCAGTTGGACTGGAAGAAAGCCTCACTGGACAAATTGCTATCACGTGGGTATTTCTGGTGTTAATGAAATTTAAATGATCTATAGAGATTCTTAAACAATGAGTTATGGACATAGATTAATGTTTTTCTTTTCCAGTGACATTAAGTCTCACAAATAGATGTCTTGCTATTTTGGAATTACTTTAGATATTGCAGAGGCCTCTCTTAGTTTCCCTTTAATATATGGTATTGCCATCTGTCTTGGTAGATGACTAATTTATTAAGATTTCCTATGAGGAAGAAGCATACCATGTGAGTCAGGTGCAAACAAAACATCTAGCTACATCTTATTTATTAAGAATATTACAAAAACATGCAGAGTAAGTTAGTTCAGTTTTTTAAAATAAAATCTTTCAGGTTGTCCACACAATTACTGTGTCATCTTACTATAAATAGACATCATACTCTATACATAACAGTCAAATTCTGTATAGCACCATTTAAAGCCTGACATGAAAGCCAGCTGGGTGACTTTGGGNCAGTCACTCTCTCTCAGCCCAACCCACCTCCCAGATTGTTGTTGTTGTGGGGAAAATAAGAGAAGAAGGTGTGTTGGATATGTTCACCGAAAGAAAGAAAGACAGACAGACCGATTGACCAGTGGGCTGTTTCTAATTTCTATAGAATTAGTGAGTTTGGTTACATGCATTCTTGATATAGTCAATGTGTCAGTATTATTTTTGTTTTCTGTTTGTCTTAGACTTAACATTGTGGGCATTTCTGAACCATGATAAAATTTATTACTGAATGAATGAAACCGTTAAGGCAGCCCAGTCTTGATGAAGTATCATGAAGTTTGGTTAAGACACTGGCAAACCTTACTTTGCAATGTTTTGTATCTAGAAGCGACTGGATTTGATAGCTACATAACCATGTATAGACTTGGCCAAATAAGCATTATTTCATACACAGGGAGAAAAGTCTTTGCATTAGGACTATTAGAATTTGGAAATCCTTGACAAACTAATACAGATGACCCAGAAATCTACCAACAGACTCTTATCTATCTAGTTTCTGGCCATCATAATCTGACAAACTGCCGATTTAAAATACCTTTCAGAATGAAATCTTGATGCCCGGAAATAACCAATAAATATAACCAATAAATAATTCAATTTAACCAAATTAAAATATAATTCTTACTGTGTTAAATCCAGACTAATCATTTTATACAAAGCAGACTTTTCAAAAACGGGAGAAAGAGGGCCAAATCTTACACATTCAACTTAAGAGTGGATACTTCAAGTAATTAGTCTGATGGCTTTTATTTCTAGGCTAGCCATATCAGTAAGAGAGGAATTTTCTTAGAGATATTTGCAGAAATTCAGAAGTCTGATAACATCTTTTCCAACTAACGCATTTTATTAAAAGGCATTAGCTTTCACAATCTGCACTCACTTCTTAAATACCTAGAGTGGCAATGCTATCTGTCTTGATTGATTTACTGATTAATTATATGCCATCAAGTCATTTTCAATTCTTAGCAACCACAAAAATATTCTCCATGACTTCCTTCCCTTACTCCAACTTAAATCCTGCATCTGTCTCAACCTTTGGGAATGGACAGCATCCAAATAAATAACCTAGCATGATATATGAATCCATCATTATAACAGCATATATCCATAAGATATATGAGTGTGAGTCTATGTGAAAATTACTTTAACAATCTATGCAAAGAAATTCCACTAACTTGAACTAACTCTTGTGCAGATTACTATACAGATATAGGGATCTAAAGTAGAGAAAGTTTATTAGGATTTTATTTATTTAAGAAGTTTACTTGTGTCCCTCAGACTTTATTCACAAAATAAGATAGTCTAGATCAGGGATGTCAAACTCGCAGCCTATGGGCCAGATGCGTTACCTACTGGCCATGCCCAGTTTAGCAAGTGGAAAAAAGTCGCAATACATCACGTGACGACACCGTGACGACGCAAGTTTGACACTCCTGGTCTAGATGATGGGTGGGGAGGAGATAATCTTTGAATTAAATCTACCAGACAGAACTCCCAAATACAACTATAGTTACTGAGCAGGTAAATGCGCTAATTTCAACCAAGGCAAATTAAATAACCAAGAATGGATGTAAGTCACCTTTCCTGTTTTAAAATTACAGTTTCCTGAAAAAACATGTTAGAACAGAAGCATTATTCAAACCTTTGATTAAGTAATCTAGGAAGCTGGGGGCAATGCTGTTAGTACTGACCTATTTTTTTTTAAGGATAGGAGGAGAACACACTAATTACATTTGGGTAGCCTTAACAAATCTAACAAGCAAACAAAAAACATGGCAGTGGAGATAAAGTGCTTTATCTTAGAAGAAGGAATTTTCCCTTGTCTAGATTCAGGAAGATTTGTGATAAGATATTGCTAAAAAGCAATAGCCCATTCTTCTCTTTGAAGCTGATGTCTCCCACATTAGGCTCAGGGATTAAGGGAATAAAAAAGTAAATAAAGTCATTATGACTGAAACGCCACCAGCTGGATGACTTCAATTTAACAACTGAGAGAAGGCCAAGGCCTAAGGGTAGAAACCTGGGGACCAGGCAACCTCTACATGTTTTTTCCTTATTCAAGGTTCAATCGGGGAAAGATGCAGAGGGTATGCTTCCTAATACATTTTCTTCTCTGCCAAGGCTTGAATGGGAAAAAGTAGTTCTGTGTGTTGAGACACTGCCAACCTGAACTAGAATGCTCTGCTCCTAGAATTACCATTTCTTGTGGTTCCTTATTAGCATCTTCTAAGCACAATATGACTGAGCCAAATTTGCATTACAAATAGTCCTCATTCAGTGACTCTTGAAGTTGCAACAGTACTAAGTGATTTGTACTTCCTTGAATGACTTAGTGCAGGTGAAACATAGCCTCTTTGACTTCTTCTATACCAATGGAATATTCTATACTACAAATATAGATATCCCATGTTGCAATACTCAAGACTTCAGGTTACTGGTACATGCACAATAATTTAAATAGTGAAATAGTCTCTTCCTGAAGGAATACAATTGACACAAGCAAACCTGATAAAGGGTGGTCTTGGCTATTACCTCAAATTGGATATCAGAGATTCCACTTCAGATGTGGCCCCAGATCATGCAGCTACTGATTCAAGGAAAGATTAGCGGATTCAGTACAACTGATAAAATCCAGCTTTACGTTTCCTGATGCTTTCTTCTATCACACAGATATTGAAAAGCACTGGCGACAAAATGGAGCCCTGGGGGACAATATATTAACAGCTCTCATTTTAAGACGCAACTATATCCAAGGGACACCACTTGAAATTACCTAAGACATAGAACTGCAAAAATGTGCCTCCTTTTCCCAGAATATTCAGGTAATCTAGAAATCTCATGGTCACTGTGGTACTGAGAAACACCCAAAGAGTCTCATTCTCCATGCCAATTCCCAAATAAAAATTATTGTTGCAGGAAATTAAGAGACTCAGACCTTGGAATCCAAAAATAAGTTGGTTTTATTTGCGCAAACAGGTTCAGAATATTTTAGCCAGAGCTACTTCTGAACAAACTTCTTATAGAACAGCACATGCCTATATACTTCTTCAGAAGGGGCAAAACACAGAAATATAACTTGTCAGTCATTCATTGGTTACTTGAAACACAGCTTTCCCCCTCCCCCATTGCTAGGATAGGATGGCTGGATGTCACAAACTCATTTTGCTAAACTCCCTAGCTTGTGGTTTTGTTACAAGCGAGACAAGGTTTCTTGGCAAATATGACTTTGTGACTGATAGATGATCCTTGTGGTTTGGCATTTCACATTTCCTTGTTCTTTCTTTTGCTAATACCACGTATTTCACTATTTATATTTCTCTAAAATTAATATATTTTTAATGTCCTGCCTTAACTAACTAAGCTGTCACAACCCCACAGTCTGAAGTGGATCAAACTAATGTCTCATCTAAGCAATAGATGAGGCTATTTTTCTCATATTTGTTTAACTTTAATGTCTATTTAAAAGCTCACTGAGTAAGGAGAAGCTTCTAAAAAAAACCAGTCTCATGAGAGAGGTCACAATTTAGTTCAGCTCTTTAAGAAAAGTTGAAATAAAGACTTACAGACAACATACCAACCTGACAATCTCTAAAATAGTTGGACTGCTTTTAAGATACTAACTCTTGAAGTATTCAGAACAACTGGTTCCTCTTTCTAAAAGCAATAAAACTATTTTCATATTTTAATTTTTGTTTTATTGGATCAATAAAAATGTATATTCACTACATTTAAGCATGACATATAAAGCTGCCCCTTGATATTTTGACAATGGATTACTGAATTTCACTGAGGTTACATGCTGTCTGCAAAAATTAATATTTAACGTTTTCTCCCTTTCCAGATCTGAGAAAAGGACAAATTCTCATCCCCAATCTCATGGATAGCTCAACAGAGAGACAAAAATGATCTCAGCCCTCAGCCTCACCCCCACCCCCACCTATTGGAAGTTTGGACAGTCAATAATTTTATATATAGCAGAATTAATTAATCAGAAGGCAAAAAGCTACTATGTTTGCAGTCACCCTGTTTAATATCTGTTAGATATAATATGTGAACATGATCTGTAGCTCATGTAACTTGCCATAAATCCTCGCTATCTTTAGCTCTCTAATTTATTCTTTCCCATAAACAGGGATTTTATGGATATTAATTTTTTAAAAAAGAATAACAAACAAATTGAAAGACCAAGAAATTATAACAGTATCTCTTTAAGTTAATTAATAGGTAGATATATTTGGTTACATTCCAAAGTTCAGCATTAGGGATTGTTTTCATCCAAAAATCATATTAGTTCTCAGACATATATATAACTTTCCTCACCCTATGATTCCTCAGTAGAACAATGCACATCTCAGTAGTCAAATGATTACTTGATGAATTATTATTATTTACTACATTCATATCCTGCCTTTTTTCGAGGAACTCAAAGCTACATACATGGCATTGTATCCTTTAATTTTAACTTTTATTTTAACTTATATATCATCCTTTAACTTCCCTAAATAACAACCCATGAGATAAATTAGGCTAAGAAACTGATTAATGCAACATCACTCACTGAGTTTAATATTCTATCTTATTCCAAAACTAGTGACTGTTTTACAGATAATTTGTGTCACAGTAAGATAAGCAATAGGGCAAAAGTCATATTCAGGTACGTTAAATAGATATGGTAATTCAAACTAGAGTTCAGCTATGAACTCATTATCAGTGCTAATGAGTCAGTCAGATATAAGATACCTATAAATATTTTAGTACACTTTTGTCTCCAGAATTACACTAATCAAAAATCTAGCAATAATTCAGTTGGCAGGCTATTCCAATGAATTGCCACGTAAACTAGCAGATGGAAAGTTCAATCTCAAAGTGTATGTCTGCTTTATATAACTAATTTGTCACCTACTCAATGTATATGTACTACCTTTCAACAAGGAATTCACAAAATACCCCTTCCACCTTTTCACAAATATTTATGGCCCTAATATAGCCCTGGGAGAAAAGAGCAGAGGAGTGACTATACTAGACTGGTGTTCAACGATGAAATAATTAATCTTTCTGTTTGTTTATATTCCATTTCAACTCTACAATACCCTACTACTCACAACTATCAGATTCACAAATTGCAGGTTTTTTTTTTTTCAGTATGTTATACTCTGGCATTCAGTAGTTTTGAGCTTCCAGAAAGAAATCAACTGCAGTCCGATATTTTATTTCACTGAAAGCAATATACAGATAGTCGTCAAAGTATGGCCTCAATTGAGTGCAGGATTTTCTTGTAAGTCATTGTGATCATAAGTTGAGTCATCATATGGCCATACTTGATTGTACAACCATTTTTATGATACTTGTTAAGCAAGTCACCATAGTCATTAAGTAAATCATGTGATTGTTAAGCTAATTACATGGTTGTAAGTCCAAATCTGGTAAATGCGTATCTAGTTGCTAATCATCTGAAATGTGATCATATGACTGCAAGGCAGTCGTAATTTTGAGGACAAGTCTTAAGTAACTTTTTTCAATTCTTTGAACTTTGAACAGTCGTTAAACAACTGCTCATAAGTTTAAGACCACATCAAGAATGAATCCTGATTTTGTATCAATACATTAATTTTCAAATCTAATTTAACAAAACACTTGGATATATTAAAAGATGCTATTTGATTCATGAGGTATTCGAACACATCTCTGCTACTTAGATACCAATCTTTGTAAGTTCAATGAGACTTTCATCAGATAGAGAAATATTAAGAAAACATTTTTAACTTGGAATGATTTTTGGAATCATCAAATTACCCTGTGATTTAATAAACAGAAACTCTTAAAAAGCAGATTCATCAATATGCAACATTTAAATTATATTTTTATCATGTATTATGCATTAGTTTTCAAATGAAACTGGGAAATAACTACTCAATGTGCTACAGACTGTTTCAGAAAACAAACCCAAATACAGGTAGTCCTCAACTTATGAACACAATTGGAACCAGAATTTCCATCACTAAGCAAGGCAGTGTGAAGCGAGTTGTTCCTAATTTTACACCTTTTTGCCATGGTTGTTCAATGAATCACTGCATTTGTTAAGTAAATCACAAGGCTGTTAAGTGAATTTGGCTTCTCCCATTCTCTTTACTTGTTGGAAGCTAGCTGGGAAGGCTGCAAATGGCAATCACATGACTCTGGGACATTGCAAGCATCATAAATACATGCTGCTTGCCAAGAGCCCAATTTCTGATCACATGACCATGCAGATGCTATGATGGTCATAAGTGCAAGAAGACTTGACATAAGTCACTTTTTTCAATGCTGTTGTAACTTCAAATAGTCATTAAATGGATGGTTGTAAGTCAAAGACTATCTGTAGAAAAGAATTGCAATTGAAAATTTGGTATTCCAACAAACTACAATAGGTAATAAGTGGACAACATTACATTCATAATCTGTAAAAGTTATTTACCTCTTAGTGTTATAGGTTGTGTCCTGTGGCGTTTCTTCAAGCAAGGTCACATAGCCCAGGGTGCAAGTAAGGATAAACAAGACTGTTAAGGTGTGAGCTTGCCTGTTGACAAGGGGAAAAAAATCATCTTTTTTTGACACACTGTTTATAGTTGGCTTATTATTTTCACCAGCAGAAATTAAAGCTTTATGTGTTCAAATATGTATATATGTTTGTATTTACATAAGCACACAGCCCTAATATTAAATATATTAATATAGCATTTAAAAGGCAAAGTACACATACACCTGTAATGTAAAATGTATTAATATAGAATTTTAAAGGCAAAGCATACAAGTTCACTAGTTACATATACAAGTTCAGGGGAGTCACGAATCAGTGTCTACAAAAAGAGTTTTACACCTTTTTTGAAAGATCTTGAAGAAAATGCTAGTTTCCATGGGGAAAACTGTCCAGAGCTTGCAAATACTGAAAAAGTTGTTATAATAGTGTTGTTGGCTATGTCAACTCACTTAATGAGACTAATTACAGCTGAACAACAGCTGTAGCAGAAAAATGTATGGGGTGATAATCTCAAACATGGAAAAGAATAACATCACCTTAAACTAGGCTCACAAGAGAAATACCAGCAACTGCATCACAAGAGAAATACCAGCAACTGCATCAAAAATATATTTTCACTCACTTACTTCATGCATTTGGAGTTGCACATTTTATATAAGCTGAAGTTTAAAGAAATCTTCAAAAGCAGTTGATAGAAGAACAGCTGATCGTTGAGGTAAAAACGGGGGGGGGGAACCTACNNNCGTTGAGGTAAAAGGGGGGGGGGGGAACCTACAGTAAAATCCTTCTGAACAAAAGACATACTGATAAAAAAGGTAGGGATTGTCACTAACTGTTTTCTAGGAATCAAGCCCAATCAGAATGCTCTGAAAGCCTTCAGAGATGCAATAGGACTTTTATATTTTTTAGATTTTACTTTAACTTTGTATTGTTGTTTTTTTTTACAAAATATCCAACCAAACACAGTGAAATCTCTCTATATTCAGAGATGACTTAAGAGGAATTATAAAAGATTCTGTCTTCTCTGTTCATTAAATAGTATTTCAACAATTTGATCAACAACTTTCCACCTGGTAAAACACTCAGTGCCTATAAATATGACCTTAAAACTGAGCCTAAATAACAAAAACCAAAAACTTTGAAGCAGTAACATTCGATCTAATTTTTGAACGCATTGCTTTTTCTACATCCCCTGCCTTTTACAATGAAACCTTACACCTTATACCTTCCTTTCTTTTATTTTAGCTGATCCCAATACATTCATTGTCCAACCACGAATGTTAAATTTCATACTGATAACTGAGAAAATGTTTTGACATTTCAGCTGATGGGAAATGATTATTCATTCATTCCCTCAGAAGAAAACTTGAAAGACTAACAGAAGACCCACGTGGCAGCCAAGAGCCTCTGATAAAGCCTTAGAAATATGATGGCAGCTTTAATGAACAACCTATAAGGTTATACGAATGGGCTATATGTATCAATATTCACCATATTAAAAATTAAAATTGATGCACTTGTAGAATATTTGTTTAAAAGATTTATATCATAGTGGTGTAATTTGGGCAAATGTGTAACACCCAGAACTGGACCCCCCTCATATCCTTCCTACCTCTTCCCATCCCTAAGCTAAAGATGCCTACCCTACCCAGCAACAAATAACTGGGGATGAATTAGACTCCACCCAGACTAGTGATTTTGAAACCACTTAGTGCCTAACCTGAGCACTGCCTCCCATGCCTCACCCACACCACCACACCTATTCAATCCTCCCTCTAGCCACTCCATTCTCACCTGGTCTCTACAGAACATCACATCCAATAGCCTGGGCCTCATTCCTGCCACTGCCTCTCACAGGTGCAGGAGGCATGACTAGCCCCCTCCAGGCCCCTTCCAACAAAATGATACTAAACCCTCAATATCCTTGCTAGTCTAACTCATGCCTTCAGGCCATCAGCCATCATGATCAAATTGAATTAGTACGTTCAAGTCCTGTGTCCTACACAGAGAGAAGAAACTGCCAAGATTGTTGCTGGACCATGTACCTGGCCAGTTGGTAGCTACAGGAGTCATCAGTTCTCCCTCAGGACAATTGCTGACTCTTGCTCCTACTGCCACCATCAACCCGGCATTCAAGTCCTCCAATCAGCTAGGACTCTCAGGGCCTTAGCCACTTCAGTGCAGACCACACTTTAAGAAACACTGTCCTAGACCAAACACTGATGGCTTGTGAGTTGCAATTTGACAAAAATGTCAAAGACTCCAATATGAAATTGTTGACTAATTGATTATTTTATGTATTTAATGTTCAAATAAAATGATGTTTTCTTCTTCTAGTGGAGGCATTACTTTACCTCTGGAAAGTTGTATTTTTGCTGATAACTACCACTGTGAACAGTTATTGAGTTTAATTTTGTATCTACCTGAATATTATAGATGAAAAGCCTCTTTACAAGAAACCCTTAGTGTATATATTCTATGAGTGATAATGGAAAGTAGATTGCAGCACCTGCATTAATATTATCACCTGGGTCTACAAACTAAGCAGAAAAGGGAAAATGCTATGCATTCAGGTAAAAGCATAGTCTTTCATTCCTGATATTTCATGACAATACTTCAGAGAGGAGACAATAGGCATAGTCTTGCTCCTTCTTTCAATATAAATACAATATAAATGAAGACAGCCTCTTCTATTCCATGGACATTTAGATCAAATATTTACTTTTCCCCCTTGAAATGGAAGAGAGCATTATAATTATATGTGATATATATTAATTATGAGCTGTGGTGGAGCAGTAATTAGGGTGCAGTACTGCAGGCTACTTCCGCTGCCTGCCGGCTGCCTCCAATTTGGCAGTTCGAGTCTCACCAGGCTC
>AZIM01003398.1:71985-85655 GCA_000516915.1 Ophiophagus hannah | reverse complement strand
CTGTGTGTCTATCAGCCTTTTGTGTTGTTAACGACCTGGGTAATTACCGCTGAAGTGCTTGAAAGTCAGCGGAATTGCATGTAGCTTCCTGTACAGGACAGCAATCTAGAAATGTTGACTCAGAACCATTTATATTGGTAGATCTTGACTTATGATTACAATTGAGCCCAAAATTTCCATTGCTAAGCAAGACAGTTGTTAAATGCATTTTGCCCCATTTTATGACCCTTCTTGCCATGGTTAAGTGTATCACTTCAGTTATTAAGTTAATAATATAGTTGTTAAATAAATCTGGTTCCACATTTACTTTGCTTGTCAGAAAGTCACAAAAGTCGCAAAGGTGCTTTTCCAAAAGCTTTAGTTTTGACCTCTTCCATGTAGAGATTAGCCACAAGGGGGAACAAAGGTGAACCCATGGCATAGCTGTGTTTTTGTCTGTAGAAACCTTCATTGTATTTAAAATAGTGCTTAATAAGATGGTGAGATGTTTTGCAATATTCTAGATGATAGAGTTGATGCTGCTGACATCTCTCTGAGTGGAGTTCCCTCTTTGTGGATTTTGGGAATCCATATATGCATGGGTGGGTTCCCCGGGGTAAAGATAGTAATATTGTGGCTTGTCAATGGCATTGTCCTTCAATAGGTGTTGCAAGAAATCAATGACCTTTTTCTTGCAACTGCTGGTGGGATCTCTCTTCAGAGTCTCATACATAGCAGTCTTCTACAGAAGATTGTTCACCTCAACCGTGTAGTCATCAGTGTTTGGGATGACTGTGCATCTTTCTTTATCAGCTGGCAGGATGGTGATGTTTGGGTCTCTTCCCAAGGATGCCCCTGCTCTCCTTTCTTGAATTGTGAGGTTGGAAGGGGATGTTTTGGCACTGTGAGGGCTGCAGATACCTTCCTCTTTAATTGTTCTTCTAGTTTATAATTCCTGATGTCTGACTCTATGGCTATGAGGAGATCTACAATTGGTAGCTGTTCTGGTGTAATTGAAAAATTGAGTCCTTTGGCCAAAACATTATTTTCTGTTTGGATAAGCTCTTTATCAGATATATTCCTACTCATTGGTCAGTTTTCTGACACATCACTGTCCATCTGGGTTGGTTTTTCTCTTTTGTGTGTTTTTTCCTGTCTAAGCTGTAGGCTGGAAAATTTGCCTTTCTGTCATTCTTTGCTCTTGTTGTGTTGTGTTAGTTGTGCCTTCTTTATAAATTCTGTGACCTGTTCAAATACTTACACCATCGAGCTGAAGGCCTGCCTACCAGCAAAGATGGGAAAGAAAAAGAACTAAAACACATCAAGGAAGCCCACAGAATATGTGACTATCCCAAGTGGGCCTTCATCAAATCTCAAAAAATATCCTACAGGAGCTTCTCCATAACAGACAACAAAGAGAACAATAAACGAAGCAACATTATTGTTCCATCCATTGCAGGAATATTGGAAAAGCTCAGGAGGATCTTCAGCCAACACAACATATGTGCATACTTCAAACCCAAGAATACACTAAGATAGAAGCTTGTCCACCCCAAGGATAAAACACCCAGACACAACATGAGCAACGTAGTATATGCAATACAATACACTGAGCCATGGGCAGATCTGTACATTGAGGAAACAAAACAACCACTTCATAAACACATGGCACAACGTAGGAGAACAAACCCATCAGGACTAGGTTAAGCAATCTATCTGCATTTAAAAGACAAAGGCCATTTTTTTGAAGACAGCAAAGTCCACATTTTGGACAGAGAGGATTACTGGTTTGAAAGAAGGGTCAAAATTGAACAGCCCTCTCTCAACAGAGGGGGAGGGATATGACATCATCTATCTCCAGTCTACAACACAGTCCTTGCAACAGTTCGAAGAAGACTCCACACTCATTTGCACTACTCAGGTTACCCAGTGAAACTGATAAACCTTCAGGTGGCCTTAATGACTTGCTAAAAGAATGAAAATGATCACTTGTCTGCAAGGAGTATAAAACCTTCCATTCCTCACCATCAGAACTGAAGAAGGTTCTTGGATGAGAAGCAAAATGTCTTCAAAGAGAAACCAGAAAGTCCAGTTGCCTCTTCAAAAATCATCTTTGGGACAACCATGACCGGATGACTGAGAATTTCCGTAGACAAAAGGTTATTCTAATGACTCTGGGACACTGTAACCATCAGAAATTTCAGCCAGTTGCCAAGTGTCTGAATTTTGATCGTGTGATCATGGGGATGCAGCAATGATCATAAGTGTGATCATAAGTCATTTTTTTCAGTGCTGTAGCTTCAAATTGTCACTAAACAAATGGTTGTAAGTCGAGGACCACCTGTACTAAGTTCTCATTTCCATCATGTATTTCAAAAGCTAAACGGTGGTTGCTTTCTTTTGAGCATTTGGTGTAAGTTAAATTTAAGAAAAACAATTAACAACAAACTATCAAGGATGATTTAACATTCTTCTGTATCAAAAAAGTACTGCATTAATAATTGAACAGTTTACAATTGTGCTCTTTCTGAAATATCTCAATGTTTCCTTCAGCCCTTTTTTATTTACAAACAATAGATAGCTATTTCTTCTGTACAGAATGAAAACCTTGTACAAGCACAGTTATCACAAATTTAAAATTATTATTCTTCCTAAATACAATTTTTATCAAAATAAATTTTTAACATTTATTCTTCTATTTCAGTTTATTACCAATAGCTATCTTTGTAACTGCACTTGAAATTCTTTGCCTTCTTTTAAAAGAAAGATATATCTCCTATGACATGAACTAATTAACTTAGGATAAAAGGTGCTTTTGTTTTACTGAATGGGGTACTAGATTGTACAAATAAATCACATTTTCTTTAGTGCTTCTTGGTGGTAGCATGTACATGCAAGTTAAAATGACAAGTGAGTATGGATATACTCTTTGATTTGAACAAAATCCTCAAAACAATATTTATTGGTTTTGAAAGGTAAATAAAATGGATGCTCTTTGATCAGATAGTTCCAAAGAAAGTATCAACTTTATATAGTCTGTCAGCAGAACTGAGCAATGGACAGCATGAGACAGAAGCTTTGCAAACAAAATAAATATGAAATTTTATTATTCTATTAATTCACAGCCAAGCCTCTGTTTGTTGATAAAAAATAATATTCTCATTATTCCAAGTTGTATCTCCACAGATACAGTGTGTCTTGTCTATGCTTGCACAGATCTCTTCATTTGTGAGAAAGGCCTCAAGCACTAGCATCTGTAAAATAAAAATGACAGCATGGATTTTAATTTACTACTACTTTGGAAAACAAATTAAATCGATGATTTACACTGCAGTTACAAGTATACTTGGGAGGATACATTTTGCTTAAATTTTTAAAAAAGTAATAAACAGGTAAAATGTGCAATGAAAATAGAACAGCCTGTAGTGTTTCAAATATATTAAATGATGATACTTGTAAAAATAAGACTTTTAAATGTAATAAAAATTACTGCCAGGTGACCAGGGACACCAAACATTATATGTCATCTCAATAACCAAAAAGTGTATGCTAGCCAGAAAGGATAAGCTTTTACCTTCTTCTCTGCAGCAATTCCTCTTGATGACCTAAATTGCTGCTGAATGTAGGTTGTTCTTCTAATTCTATTATTTTGCTGCCTGAAAATAAACAAAGAGGATTGGTAACTTTTTCTCTTTGGTTAGGATAGGCAGAGTAAGTTAGAAGCCAATTGGAGATGCAGAATGGAAATGAACTTGGATGGTGGACATGCAGAAAGAAGGAATTAGGCTGTAAAAAACTGAAAGAAAAATTAGAAAGAAAATTCCTGTCTCCTTTCTTCAATCCAGTGTATCAAATCAATTGCACAAAATTCTGTCTTCAACAAAGCCCTGTGCTGTTGAAGTAGGAGTTCATTGCCTGAGGGATTTTGGAAAAGAAAATATTCTTACCATGGAATGGGTAAAAGTTTTACCCATGGAATGGGTAAAAGTTCTTACTGAATTCCAATAGAAGGAAAGTTCTGGGGGATGATATTTAGAATCAGCCTTCAAAAAGGAAGGCAAACTGAGCAGCACCACAAGAAAGTGAAACCACACATTTAAGTCCATTAAGCAGAACTACACGATATACTTAAAAGGTATGTACTCTAGATTTGCCTGTCAACCTAACTGAACTGAATGATGAACATGGTAGTCAACCATAATACTTTTTATCACATGTGGCCCTAAGCCATTAAAAAGAGTGCACAGAACTCAGAGATGTCAAACTCAAGGCCCACAGGCCTGATCTGGCCCATGGGTTGCTTAAAACTGGCCAATGAGGCCAGCCTGGAAATATCAAGGGACTGGCCCACAGTGCCTCTGGAGGCTAAAATGGGCTGTATGCCCCCCCAACTCATTTCACCCTCCATGGCCCCCTGCAGCACTCTGCAAACTGAAACCAGCCAAAAAATGGGCCAAAAATGAGCCAAAAAATGGGCCCAAAACAGGCCAAAAATGGCCAAAAAATAGGCCATGAGGCTCGTTTTTGGCTGGTAGGGTGCTGCAGGAGGCCATGGAGGGCAAAAATGAGGCACAAGGGGCTGCATGCAGTCCCCCCCGTGCCCCATTTTGGGTGGCAGGATGCTGCAGGTCTGTCCCACCACCCCTGCTCCCCATCCACAATGGACTGCAGAAGAGAACTACAATGCTGATCCGGCCCTCAAAGAAATCCAGTTTGACACCCCTGGTTTAGCAGAATAGCTAAATTCATATAAGTCAGTAATACCAACCCACCAAACAACCATAGAATTTAGTATTATAGTAAATTATCTCTATTTCTGTTTATCCTTAAGAGAGGAATGGGTGAATCTATTTAGGAAGGGACTACAAAATTCATCATTCTATATTCATGAGCTGAAGAAGCTTCTTGGATGAGAAGTGAAACATTTTCAAAGAAAAACCAAAAGGTCCAATTGGCTCTTGAAAAAGCACCTTTGGGACAACCATGACCTGGATGATTAAGAATCTCCATAGACATTCAATATTCATGGTTTCCCCACAAAGCTGCAGAAAACTACTATAAGTGAACTAGTTCTTAAATTTCTTGCCCACTAGTGATTGCATTTGAAATACATGAATACTAACAAAACTAAGCTATACTGAATATAATATCACACACACACACACACACACACACACACCAGCAACTCCTGATAAACAATAGCTTCATACTGCTGAGCAATGAGTGATCAATAGCAGACATATTTTAGCTGAGTTATCACCATTGATTTTAAACTCTCTTAATGAGGTGCTTAGTCCTGGATCCAATATAAGCGCAATCCATGTTGAAGCTACTTGAAAAATAAACCAAACTTGTTATAATTTGATTTGACAGTTAGGACTGCAGTGTAAGATCATTAACACTTCACGGGTTATACCCTGAAGTAAATCTTACCAGAAGTCACATAAATATGGAGAGATTTACACAATTATATAGTTACAGATATCACTGAATTCCTAATGATACTGAATTTTTGCTATTCATATCACTTTGTTATGCATAAAGGATTTGCAATCCAACATAAAAAAGTCAACCAATTTTCTTTTATTTCTGTCTTTGGTTTCAGTTCATTTATATTTCAGGTGAAGTGAATCTAGAGAGTAACATCTAAGAGAATGTTTGCTTCCAAGAGAAAGATCTTGGAAAAGTTTGATTTGTTCCACTTAGGCATGCATTTTTTTCTATTATTTGAATGCATTGCTTTGCTACAAAAAAGGTATAAAAAGTTCGTTTTGTCAAATACGAGGCAGAACTAAAAGCATAACTTTAAAGAAAACAAAAGCACTGAGACTAGTCTGAAGAAAAATTCAGACAACCCCCTGGTGGCATGAGCAATGTTTTGGGTTTCTTTCATAAGGTGAAAAATGCAAAGACATGAGAGCTTGTATTTTTGTGAGAAGGAATTTGTATTAGAAACTGAACCATGTGTAGGGAAGGGAAAGGAGGAGAATACTGAAGCTTTCACACAATAGGATCAAGTATATCAACCTATTTAAACTCTCACCTCTAAGTCTGCTCTCTGCTGCTATTGTTTGAGTTTTATCTGCTGAGGTAGCAAAAGAGATAGAATGATTAGTTAGGAATAAACAAAAATGTTCTATATCAAATACATGTTTTCCCTATGTGATCGTTGCTAAAACTAGCAATTAAGATCCTATTTGTGAGGAAAGAACTCCATTCCTTCAACTTAAGAAACCCATTTTACCTCCATGGTGGCTACAGAAGAATTGACAAACACCTTACATGACAATTGGCTACAATAAAACAAAGTTACTTAAGAATTATATGAAACATTTTAAAAGGTCACATAGACACAGATGCATCAATTAACATTTAAATATTTAAACATATTAATGGCTATCTTGAAAAGACTATGTTTGATTTAGGATAGTCATCTTGGAAAAATAATGAGATAGAAATATTTATTAATTGAACGATTTATATAGCCTTCCATCTCACAGTATTCTGGGCACTTAGAAAGATTAAAACTATTATAATCGTAAATAACCTATGATGCGCTGATTAATCAACACTTCTCAAACAAAAGCCACATGTCCAACAGAGCTCAGCTATATGCCTGGACCAAATGCTTGGGGGAAGCAGGATTTCAGAGCTTTAAAAAACGGTTAACAAGATTGTACTATCTGGATCTCTGGAGGAATGTTTAGTTCCAGGGTCCACCCAGATGGCGTTGTTGAATGAAAGGGAACTGGTAGATCGGGGGGGGGGGGTGTGGNNNTGGGGGGGGGGGGGGGGGGAGGCAGAAACAATGGGGTACAAGCAGTCACGCAAATATCCTGTTCCTATGCCATCCACATGAACAGTCTACATTACAGTAAACCAAATGGGAGGTGACTAAGACATGAATCATAAAGAATAAGGTTTCCTAGTTCAAGAATGGGCACAACTGGTGCATAAGAGAAACCTGGTGCAAAGCACACACCCCCAGTAAGGCTGCCATATGCTCTATGAGCAGGAAACATGAATCTAGGAGAGCCCCAACCTGCATAACCTCTCTTCCTGAGAAATGAAATCCTAGGCAAAATTAAAGACTAGCACAGACCCAGAAATTCACATTCAGCACCCCTTAGCTTGAGCAAGTCTAATTACACTTAGATCTTGCTGCCATTGTCATCTCTGCTGCCTAACCAAGGGACTCTATTTGTCTTATTCTTTTTTTTAAAAGAATATTCTCCTCAAAGTGCAAATGCTAAAGCTCCCCTATTAATGTTAGTATTAATGAAGGCTGGTTGTTTCCTCCTCCTCATCCTTTCTCCCTCACTGGTTGATGACTGACATGTCTCTGAATGTGAACTCACTTAGCTAAATTCTAAAAGATGTTGTGAAATTTCATCTTTTTGGGAAAAGCCAAGAGTAGATCCAGAATTCTTCACTCCAGAGCTGAAGGAATACCATAAGCAAAGCCGAGAATGGCCATTCAACTGTTAATCTAAGAAGCTCCTGATAGGCTCAAAAGTTTTTAAGATACAATTACAATATGTAGGAAATGTAAGGAAATATAATATTCAAGGTACCTCTAAATAAAAGCTTATATTGTTCCATTAAATTATGCCACAATAGACTATTGTACCAGACTGTGAGGCTTTTCTATACCACTGATTTGTGCAATAAGGAGCACAATAGTTCTGCTTTTGTTAAAAACTGAAAGATCCCTTAACAACAGAGTTGTCAATGACGTGAGTGTAATATTATTTCTACCATCCTAGGCTATCCCTGTGCTTTAGAATCAGTTATTAATTTAACCTGACAACATTCCTGTGAAGTAATAGTAATCTTTTTTTAAAAGGAAAAAAGGGAAAAAAGATACATCATAGATGTCTCAAACCTATCATTTTCTTTTCTGGTGTTACTACATTCCCAAGAAAGTTTTCCTGACATTCCATCCCATCAATTTTTTCCTCTGTGAGAATATAAGATTTTTGAAGAATAAACAGACTTGTCTATCCAAATGCTACATGATATACAGCTGTTTCATTTTTCCAGGCACTTTCTCAATACAGTAATTGCAAATGGAGCAGTAGAAATTATAATTAATGAGAAATGTGCATTCAGTGCAATCATACAGTTGTTGATTTAAAAATTCCTGTAAATTCAGTAACACTAAGGATTATTGGGTTTGTATTTAGCAATAGCACAGAAGTAAATCCTGGAATTATATAACCTATTAACACTGATGTCCTTTTTATCATTAACTCAAGTCATATTGATGTCTGAATAAAAATATAAATGAGTCAGTGTATCATAGTGGCTAAAGTACTGGCAAACATCAGAGTGACTTAGATTTAAGTTCAGCCTCAACTGTAGAAGCCCACTGGGGGCCTTTGCAAACCAATTTCCTTCTAAGAAGTTATGATAGTGGAAAAATGGGAAAAGGTGCTGCTTCTTGTATGTATGCTTCTTCAGTTCTTGGAAGAAAAGTGGGATATAAATTTGATAATAAGCACATAAATCATATCAATATACTCCATTCACAATCAACACCCCCCTGCAAGAATTCAAGAAAATGAAAAAGTCCTGAACTATCAATTTTGTATCAATGGCCCATTTGCTCACTGCAACCTTAGCCCTATGCCACTGTCTCCTTCTTGGTAATTGTAAGTATACTTGGAGTCTCTGAGAAATGCTATTCAGGGCCATCATTTGTCTTCCTTCACTAATTTGTTTCACAGAAATAACAGAAGAAATTATAACGGAAAGTGTTCTACTTTGTCCCTGTGACCTCTTATGTACAGAGAAAACCACCTGTGATGAACACTATATAAATGAAAAGATAGAAACAGCTGCACTGTAATACTGTTTTATGATTTTATATAAACCATCCTTAATATCATTTTGGACTGAAAAACAAGACAGAACTTAAATAGCAAATCTGGAGGACTTTAAATTGAACAAAATGTCAATGAAAATATAAATTACATTTAAAGCAGAACTTTTTTTTGAAAGGACATTTAGAAAGAAATACTATAGATTCTACATAGATATACCTATATAGATTTAGTGCTTATAAAGAGAATCGGGTTCATGTAGTGACTAAGGTACTGGCCTACAAATGGAAAAGGAAAACTGGCTGAGTGACCTTGGACCAGCCCAACCTTTCTCTCAGGATTGTTATGGAGAACACAACAGGGAAGGGTATTATATATGCTTGTTGCCTTGCCATAATACATACATACACACACAGTGGGATAAAAATATAACATATATAATGTATAAAGTTTAAAAAAAACAGTTGTGTAGAGATAGACAACACCCAGAATTCATAAGTGATGTGAGATCTTTACTGGGTCAATTGAATATAATATATTCAATATAATATAATGACGTTTTGCATTTCCAAGAATATTTTATGTATTGCCTACATAAATGATTTAATGAATCTACACTTAATAAATCTAAAGAACTTTAAACAACCAAAAACGTAACAAATGTTTTGAGTACAAAAGGTAAAATATTACAACTTCTAAGTAAATGTTATGAGCCTCCTCTAAACAACCTATAATTTAGAGCTGTTTATACTATAAGATGGGAACTTCTTCAATTTATAACTTGCAGTAATTTATTCCATTGTCTGGGCCCTAACAGAAGGCAAGTTGAATTGGTCACTGATTCAAAATATACTGATGACAGGAGAAAATTGTGAAAGTTATCCATTGATCACTCAAGAGCAAACTGTAACAAGAAATGTTATAAGGTGGTGGATCTAAGCCTTATAAAGCCTTACTACAAAAGCAGTTGACAACTAAGTCAAGGCAATGAAACACAAAAGTAATACAGGATGCCAAAGAAGTACAACTAATCTTCTAAATATCTTCAAGGTTGTTTCCAGAAACAGTGTGTTTCAATAATCATGCCTTGATGTTATCAAAGCATGAGTGATTCCAAAGAGCATCTTCCCCCAGACAAGGGTAACCTTGGAACATCTGCTGTAGCTGATAAAGACCTCCTAAATGTTTTAGGGCAGTCCCAGCCTTAAAGCTAGATCCAGAACTCATTCCTGGCTGGAAATCTACGCACCCATCAAACTTATGAAAACATCATTTTAAATCCTAAAACTAATCATTTACCTAATCAGTGAAGTATATTGCTTTATATGCATATTTGCAGTCATAAATTCAACTCTCTTTGTCAACTACTTTAGTATAGAGTGTTTCAAACTTGGCAATTTTAAGATGTGGGGACTTCAATTCCCTAGCATCCTGGCTGGGGAATTCTGGAGTTGGGGTTCACATATCTTAAGGTTGCCAAATTTGAAAAACAATACATATACTTCCTCCAAGGCATGTCCCATTGGGATCCACAGAGCAAATCCATAATACAATCTATTTATGATTGCAGTCTTGGATATTATTATGGATATTATGCTAAATTATTTAATCATTTCATAAAATGACAACTACATCTCCCATTTGTTTGACTGTGGTTAAGATAGAACTTGCAAAATATTGTGTTAAATGTAATGTTAAACAGATATTTAAAGGACAGGGTGACGACAGGACCAGTACCAACATATCCACTGACAGCAATTAAGTTATAGAGTTTTGTTTTTTAAAAAAAACCTTAAATATGTAAAAACATTTTACACATTTAATTATTTGAATGGATAATGTTTGAACTTGTCACTTTTAATACTAAAGAGTTTCACAAAATGCTCTAGAAAATAACTGTTCAAATATATTAAATCTGAAAATCCGAGATAACCCATCCTTTATAAACAAGTATTACTTTGCACATCAATATAAAAGTATTTCCTCAGTGAAACTTCTCTTCTATTGTCAGATGATAAATCCCTTGATGAATTGTAAGATACACTTGACTGGAGTATACTTTATTGGGCCTTATTCATCCATAGTATACCTACATATGGTTGGATTGTTTATTAATGAAAGCAGCATTGATTAAGATTTGTTCCTTATAAATTCTATTAAAATGTTTTTTGTAAATGTCCCTAACAATGATCCACATTATATGATGCTGGCTTAAAAGGAGTATCAGGCAGGCAAATTTACATATTTGGCACCATCTAACATATTACATGCAACTCTTTAAATAATCCTTGCAACTTTTGAGAGCCTTTTGTTTTACCAGTCTCCTGTATTGCTTCCCTCTGCAATTTACTGAAGGCTAGTAATTATTAGAACATGTGGTAGGCAGTTATCACAAGTATGATTGCGCTTCCTGCTCTATGATCAAGATACAATAGGGCAAATGGTACAATTAAAGGCACATTCTTTGGTGCATAACAATAGAAGCCTTGTGACATGGCAGGATTAAGAAAAGGCTCAAACATATTTAAAACTACTCATTATCACCAGTTAAAATGTGCATGTCTGACCTTTATGATAATCAGAAGTATTCTGCTTGTGCAGCTATCTTGCTAAATAAGCTTTCTTTTAGACACACAGATGTTTTGAAAGATGACCTGTAGTTAACTTGGCTGATCTCAAGCAGATGCAGCCAATGAATCAACCCATCAGGAGTCATAATGATAGGCCATCTTTATCATCCAGTTTATGGTGGCAACCTAAGAAGATAATAACGATTTTCCCATAGTGAAGCAGTATTTAACTGTTGACTGCTACCCAGATCAGATTAACAAGGTTACAAGCTTACTAAAGGACTCCATATCCTGTGGTGCAGATTCACCATGCTGTGATTGCATCATAAGATGTATAGAATATAATTGCTTAGTTTATTATCTTATTGTATTAAACAGTAGTCTCTGACTGAAATTTCAGAAGTCCATTGATTTCTTTCTTATTTCCTTATGAATCAGCTATTAGCCCCATTCATTTTAATTAGAATGTGATTGTGAAAATATAGACTTTTTTCCACATGTAGGTATCTCCAGATAACCAATCACTCACTGTCATGATTCTACTACAAAAAGAGACAGTGGAAAATGGGAGACACAAGAGTCAAAATGATATTACACCATATAAAATGGCTACCTTCAACAGAAAATATTTTCTCCCTAGTTAGTTCAAAAACTGCACAGATCATTTTCTTAATGATTAAAAAATGTAAACATTTCAATACAGCTTGTGAAGAAAGCGAATGTAAGCCATGAAAAGGAGTATCATAATTTTTATAATATATAAATACATGCATATTCCAAATTAGGCAACTTTGGACATTTTCTATTTTAATAAATCAGAAATATTTTGCTTTTAGTATTATTACATTGTGTGTATATGTGTATAAGTATGTGTAATTAGCCTTGCTGAAAACATTTGCACATATCTGTAAATTAATATATCAGGCTAATTTGCCAATATTAATTTGTAAACCCATTTCATGCTATTTTCAAAATTAATCTGATTTTTATATACATTAAAATTGATGCAGATTTAATATGCAATTTATAATTATATAATTTGTTAAGAAATGAAAAGACTGTGAGCAGTATAAACTACAACTTTTGGTACTTTTAAATTTTCTGTTTTATCTGCCAGCCTGTATTCATAAAGTACTGCATACTTGCAGTACAATATACACTGAAAAAATACCTCACAAAAGAAATCCTTAAACCCTCTATATACAATCAAGAGTTCATGGACACAGCCCTAGTCTGTATGATTCTCTTGTTCTTTTCTTGCTACTGCCAGAATCTGAATATGAATATGAATTCAAATCTGAAAACACATTTTCATATTAATTGCAACTTGCAATGTTTTTCAAATAATAATGATTCTTAATTATAACTATGTTCAGTTGAAACAAAACATCTTAAAATATAGTTTATAAAAGTGGCTTATTCCAAATACCTAAAGTTAAAATTAAATTAAGCTTTGGTTTTAAACAACATACTAAATATGGTAAGTAGGAGAAGAGAGTATTAGGTATGTTTACCACTTTGAGTTATTTATAAAAATAATAAAGGTGGTATATAAATACATAAAGTACAAAGGATATAGTTGTTCCTGACCATGTATATTCCTACAAAATGAAAAAGGTGTTGACATTTGTTCTCATAATATTAAACTATGATTCAGCAGTATGCCTAAATGTAGTCAAAGTCTATTGTGTATCAGTCACAGTGTAGTGTCTGAAGCTGATAATGTGCATCATTGAATAACTCCTTAGAGTATGCAAGGTAGCAACTCCTTCCTCTAAAGTTCACAGAAAAAGAAGTTAAAAACTTTGTCTTGGCAACCATGAATATGAATCATTCATCATTTTTACTGTATACAATATTAATTTATATGTACCTAGAAAAGCTGGCTGGTTCCTAGACTTCAAAGTCATTTGCATTTGCTATGAGCCTTAGAAAGTGCTTCAGGATTCATTATGACATATGAAATATATAAACAATAAGGCATGACAGGGAGTGTGGTTATCATAAGATAATCACACCCCTGGGTCATTACAAAGCAAGAGGTGCAGTCGAGTACCTCATTCCCCCTGGGGTGTGATTATATCATGATAGACACACTTCATACAGTTACCTTATTGCTTTATAAAAGTCTTTGCCTAGGAAAAAAACCCCTGCATTTCTCCCCTTAAAAGTGATAAAGTTGTCAGTTTACATTATTGAGTAGGAGTTTCAGCTAAGCTTAATAGTTTATATGTATTAATCATAGGATTGGATAGGATCGGATAGGATAGCCATAGCATAGCATAGCATAGCATAG
>AZIM01003398.1:54729-65200 GCA_000516915.1 Ophiophagus hannah | reverse complement strand
CCATCTATTATTCCTTGTCTGGCCTTCAAGGTGCTTTAGAAAATAGCTTGATCCCTTCCTCTCTGTGGCAGTCCCTCAAATATTGGAATACTGTTATCATGTCTCCCCTGGTCCTTCTNTTCACTAGACTAGCCATGACCAGTTCCTGTAACCGTTCTTCTTATGTTTTAGTCTCCAGTCCCTAATCATCCTGGTTGTTCTTCTCTGTACTTTTTCTAGCTCCTCGACATCATTTTATAGGGTTAGGGTTAAATTGTTGTTGTGGGAAAAATAGGAAGTGGGAGGAGACTGGTGTGTTCTCTGACTTGAGTTATTTATAAAAATAATAATAGCAGGGATAAATCTAAAGAAATCCAAGATGTCTGTTTTTCTACATCATTCTCAGGATGGTTTAGAATTTCTCTCAAAGATGGATTGTACTTTACCTTATTGTGGGGAGGTGACAAAGGATGAAGAGGGTGCTTTTTATTTTCTTGTTAACAGTCCACTACTCCACAGGTACTTGGGCTGCCTCTACATCCTCATGTGAAACAGTCCCATGGAAGAAGTTTCCTCATTTCCTTGGGATTGAACCCAAGTCCCCAGAAGCAGCAGACTGCTAGAGCAATTATTGTGCCGCAATAGGCAGCATTTTTACATCTATCACCCAATTAAAGTAACAGAATCTTGTACCTGATCTGTTTAAATTAAACCAAATATTAATCTCCTTTGGGAGAAAAAAATAGAAACAATTTCCCCCATCAAATAGAATGAGACACTATAAGAAAAATTCAGAAAAAAAAATCATGGCATGATACTTTCAGTTTCTGGAGATGCCAAAAGAGAGAGAAAGAGAGAGAGAGCTTTTCAACTTGGAAAAAACCTTTGGGTCTAATGAAAAACCATTTCAAAAGATTACCTACCCTATGATTATTTTTTCTCTGGATTATTTTGCTTTCTAGCCTCTCACTTTGTTTCTACTGATTATAACAAAGCAATGTGGTTATATCACATTCTATAAGAAGCAACTAATGCAAAAAGACACAAACCAAGTCTGGCAATGAGAAGCTAATTTTTTGTGATCTTCTATGGGGAAAGAATTTCTTCCCTTTCCTCGAGGACATACATATCCCACTTTTTAAAAATTATCCTCTAGTTTACTTCATGAATCATGTGCTTCTATCATATTCAGTAGTAGAACAAATAAGTTTCAAAAATACTACTTATTCACATGTTGGAACAATATGTAAAAAAAAAAAGGCAGCTTCTACTATCACCCTATTCATATATTTCTGTATATTCAAACTGCATATAACGTCTTAGTACATATCTGTTGCACTGTAAATAATAATATCTATAGGAATATTACTTGTTACACTGTCATGGGCCATGGCCATTCTTTTATCAGCATAAAAGCTGTATCCATCAGTTGCAAACCACAAATAAGACAATTTCAACCTTCACTGGCAGACTACTTCTTCCAAGGATTCCCCATTAAGGATAATTACAGCAAGCTGCTCTTAGTCAGGCTGATTCTTCTGATTACCCAATATTCTGTACAACTCAGCTCTAGGAAAACTAGAAGGTATTTTGCCATTCTCTGCCCTAGCCCTTTACAAACTTTGTTCCAATTCCAATGTACAAAAAATAATTATGTAACGATATCTCTTGCCTATGGAGAAGAATTTAAGGAGAAATTTTCTTATAAAACCAAATAAGCAATATATTAATATAAAGAGTTTATTGGGAAAAGGAATCAACAATCCTTTTTTCCCCTTCTTTTTGTTTCCTCTTCAGGCTTTTTAAGCATCTTCCTCAGTTTTATAGAATGAGATTATAAGCAAAACCCTCTTTGGGAAAATCTGTATCAAGGATAATGTTCCACCTACAATCACCTAGATCAATCTAGCAAATCACTAATTATCTAAGGACCATCCATATTCCTAATAACCCTCAATAGAATTATAATGATGAATTTTGGTTTTCACCATTTGTGTACAAAGCAGAATTCCATCTGTTAAAGTTTATCAGCATGAGGAGAATTTATAAATTGTTTTAGGATACATTATTGTGTCACAGCAAAACTAGGGTTTATCACAACTTCATATTCAAATAATTACAAATTAAAGATGTGTCTTAAGATCAAAGCCAATTACACTGGTGGGGGGAGGAGAAAGGGCTTAAGGTGGCCTATACTGTGTCTGCACATCCAACTGAGAAATTTGGAAGGAGCCCTTTTCATTCCCATCAATCAGAATGGTTTTTTCTCTGTCCCCCATATTCAAACTAGCTTTTTCCGACTTTAGAAATAGATATGGAAATGAGTAATGAAATCTATCCATTGTGAACAACTATTGTTTTCTTCCCCCACAGCTCCCAGTCTGGTCTAAGAAAATAGAGTAACATGTATCCCTTGTGATGAGAAGCATACTTTCTTGATACGAAGAGGATGAAGGAAGTATATATGTTTATGCTAAAGAAAATGACACTTCCAGGGAGATGAAGTTTGATTTATGCACAGTTTCATCATTGCTTTTGAATCTTATGCAGATGGGTATCAGAATGTAATAACCATCATGTTTGAAGTTGGAAAGCAATCTCGTCTCAGTGTGACTGGTAGTTACACGGTTCCTTTCTATATTATTCTTTCCCCTAAGGATGTAAAAGAAATCTTCTATGGATCCCTCTGGCCAGTTGCAACGTTTATAGTAGCAACATGCTTCTTAGAGAGCTATACATCTTCTAAAGAAGAGTCCTCCAGAGGGCATGACATGACACAGGGGGCTCTTCTGATCTTAGAGAACAGGTCAATTGGGATTGGACATGGCTAATACTGCTTTTCAACTATAATGAACAAAACATACAAGTAAAAGTGATGACAACAAGAACAACAGGAGTCTCAACAACATACTATCTTAATCTTGACATTTTTTCAAATTGCTTTTGACTTGTGTTTTTCAGCCAATGTCCATACCCTTCTGTCCCCATTCTGCCTATGAAAAGACTTGAAAATAAAGAGAGTTGTGAATTCAGTTTATGACATGTTTCAGATTATTGCAAGAGAAAGGAACCAGGGACGGGGGCAGGGGAGAGAAATGTCAAAAATCCACTTTATGAACTCAAGCCCTTGGGCTAGCCTGAAGTAGCTCTGTGGAGGTCAGCTTTTTTGTTTTCTACAATTTTCATGAGATAAATGCAGGCCATTGCACAAACTTCTGATAGACCAACCACCAAAGTTCTAATAAAACTGCTGGGTAAGATATATTTGTTAAAGCTATTTTTTAAAAAAACTGATTTGGAAAAAGTTCTTTTTCATGGGATTCAAACAGAGGAGGAGGAGGAGGGAGGAGGAGGAGGNGGAGGAGGAGGAGGAGGAGGAGAAAGGAAAAAATATTTACATAGGAAGCAATCTAAGGAATGAGAAAGAGAAATTTTACATGCACAATCCCATCCCTGCAGATAAAGGATAAGAAGATGCTCTTTAGAAAGTTATGGTTGAATCTATTAAAACTATTGTTAGAAAAATACATTGTTTTGAAATAATACTTTGTAACCTAACAAGATCTACAAAAAAGAATCATATGTAGAGTAAATATCTACACAATTCATTATGGTTTCAACCTATGCCAAGAATTGGCACTTAAATTAAACTCTCCTGTTAAAATTATTGCAGCTTTATGTTAGTACATTCTTAATGTAGTGTAAACATTTTCATATCAAAATTCATGGGTTTTACTAGAAACAGTCTTGGAGGCGCATAGCATAGAATTTGGCATCCATTCATAACCCTGAACACAGAAACCATTTGGTAGCAATAGCAGATGGAATGGAACACAATGAATATCTGTGCTTATTGAAGTCAATAGTGGAGAAAGCAGTGTCAACTTCTGCGGAGGTTACTAGAAGACTTTAACACCTTTAAATAAAATGGTGATAGATAAAACAAAAAAGAGAAGTTTATATTTATTTGTTGGCTCCTAAAATAAATTTCAAGTTGCAAAACTACCTTGCCCATTAGCCTGTCCTAGCATTTCTAATACCTGTGTTTCCCTGAAAATAAGACCCAGTTTTACATTTTTGGGAAACACAATGTCAGTGTGATCAGCCTGGCTGGGCATCCTTGGCACGCACACAAGAGGTGGCAAGCACATGGAGACAAATTGTATCTGGCAGCAGCTGCAACCTACTGGTCCCTTGGTTGGCATGGCTGCACAGGCCGAGTTGATTCTCTGTCCAAGCACCAAACAGTGGGAGAGGTGCAGGGCAGAGGCAGGTGATCTGGATGCACCACACAGGCCATGGGAAAACTGACAGTTGGTGGACCAGAGTGGCTGGCCATGAGAGGCTCATCTTCGTGTGGCAGCACTGGCAGCAGATAGAGGCAGAGGCATGGAATGGAAGGCAGGTGATCCTGACGTTCCAAAATTCTCAGCTGATATAGTCCATGTTTTCTTTGGACCAGGCTTAGATTTTCAACTCCTATTTATTTAAAGCTTGCAGTGTTGTCTTGAACACTTCAGTAGTTATTTTCTCTCTCACAGACTTAAACTGCAAATGATGAAAAATTATTATCCATTAAGGCTTCTTTGTTTTACAGATAACAATATCTAATGCTTCAGGGTACTTAAATACAATTCTAATCATTATTTAAATTCCTATAAATCACTCCCTGTACCTACCGATGGTGACAAGGTTGTATTTTGAGTGGCTGTGTAAATTTAATAAATAAACAAATGATAATCCTATTATCAATGGAGCAGTATTAAAAATATAATAGAACCTTAGAATGATATACACTGATCTTAAGCTAAACAAAGGGTGTTCTGTGACAGCTGCTTTCAAGTGCAAAGCTAAAAATATTAGCCCCTTACTATTTATGAGGGAAACTGTTCCACCTAGAAGTTGAACTCCTATTCCAAAGTTTATGTGCTTCCTGAACCAGGAGCATGTCTATATTCCCTGGATTATGTATTAATTTATTAACATGCATCTAGCCTATCAATGTCATCAGACACTGATCTACTCCAAGAGAAGTTTAACAACTTCTTTAGGAGTAGATAAAAAAGAGTAACAGCACTAAAAATAATGAAGGAGGTGAAAGGAAAGGAAATAACAGTGTTTCTTGGAATTGTATGGCTTTTAGATCGCCCTCAATTTACCAATTTACATTGGTAGATGTAAAAAGTACTTTATCCTGTCCATAATCAAGTTGGAATATTAACATCAGCAGATGTTCTCATGCTTCCATTAAAAAATGTTTAACTTTTTCAATGCACCTTATTTTCTTCATAGAAAAAGAAAAAATTGCTAAATCCTACATCCTAGTCTTAAAGAGTAGCTTTTAAATTTAATTAACCCACTGCAGCTTGAAAATAAACATAAATAAGAGCACCACAGTACTGACAGAATCTACTGGATTTAACTTTACAGCAGTAAATTACAATAAATTCAATTGTTCCCTAGTGATATATTTAAAGTACAAGAGCTTTCAAATACTTTTTTCCTGTAGTGTAGAATTAATAGAAAAGCAACAGTGACTACATTGTGGAGTTGTGGAATAAAAGGTGCTAATAATGCCAGAGAAGGATACCCTTTTCACTACGTCCTTCTGCTCTCAAAGCTAACTTAATGATTCTGGTAAACTTGATTATTATCGTCAATCCCAAGTAGGAGCCTTGACATTTTATCAATACCGCAGCATTTTCAAGACACATAACAGGCACTTGCACACTGCCACCTTCAAACATATTTAATAAACACAAAATTAAATCGACAATTAAAAGACCAGTAATTTAAGCAGATGTTCATTTCATAAAGAGTCTTGTCAAACTATTCTGCTTGAGTGCCAGCAACCACTCATTCTGAATTATAGAAGATGTATTATACCAAATGATTTTTAAAGTGACATTATATACTCTTAATGTGCTGAAATCTCATTGCAGAGTTTTTAGTATATGCAAATGAACATGATCTGATTAGGTCCTGAGGCAGTTTCACCTAAATGTTCATAGGAATAGTAATGGAAATGGCATAACAATATTTTATCCTTGAAGTATGCTTTTTCATGAGGGACATCTCCGTTTAATTCTGGCATTTATTTATCCTGGGCTGTAAAGGACAAAACTACAACTATATTTTTCATCCTGTTGTACTGTGGACATGTTTTTTTCCAAAAAACAAAGAACAAAAGATAACATTAAAATATCAATAAATTCACATTCCATATTGTTAAAAATCATATTGTGTTAGATCTTTCCATTTGATAAAGAATGTATTAGATAATGTAATATAGTTTATTCATTTTTTGAAATAATTTGGAAAAAAACAGTAGACTTTTAAGATAAATAGCACAGACTCTCTTAGCTTTTAAACAGAGAATGAGAGGCAGAGAAGGGGGATAAAAAACCCTGTACAATACTACAAGCAAAATGTAACAGGGATCATGTTAATAATAATAATAAAAAAACCTTGGTCTATACTTAGGGAGGGGCTTATGTGATAAACTGAACTATGACATCCATGTTCTGTTATACATTCTGATCAGACCATCCTATATTTTTAGTGTAGGTGCAAGTATATAGTCTATAATCTTTTACTATGAAATATTTTTTCCTCATATAAATGAACTTATTTGCCTTTAAATAAAGAACATCCTCAAATTAGTTACATGGAAACAAATGATGATCAACAATCCAATTAATCCAGTTCATGGCTCTTTAACCTGCACATAACCTTACCTTAGACTTTTGTAAAAATCAGAGGGAAAAATGTATGGGTAGTGAACCCATTAAAAAGGATGTAAATTTTCATTTTCAGGATGATACTAATGAAAGCTTCTACAAAAGGAAAAAGAACAGCATTATATGTAAAGGATTATGCACATATGAGAATATCTATGAAAATTGATGTATATGTATTTTATTTGAATATACATAACAAAAGACAGGGAAATGCATTTTGGGAGTTGCCTATTATCATCAAAAGTGCAAAAGAAATGTTGAATTGAAAGATGAAGTAATGGAGAGTTTGGGTGAAAGTCATAGGATCATCTAGAAATTAATAATACTAAAAAAGAAGGATGTTGAAACATAGTCTACCTTGGACTTTAGAAAAGCTGAATTCAACAAGTTTTTAAAATACTGTCAAAATTCAGTGGTAGAAATATTTGAGAAAAATGACAAAGGTAAGTAGGAACATGACAATAAAAGATGGGAAAGAGAATGTACAAAGAACAATTTCTTGTCATCCATTGAACACAAAAACAGTAACTACAAGGAAGATTAGATTCCATAGGAATCCATAGGATTATTCCATCCATAGGATTATTTGTCCTTTATTCTACCATTCTCTGCTGGTATTGCCACATCACATTTGCTTCTTTTCAATCACAGTTAAATTTGATGTATTATCAGTTTGTATTCAGAAAACCCACAATAACAATAGCAATAGAACTTAGACTTATATACCACTTCATAGTGCTTTACAGCACTCTCTAAGCCAGGGGTGTCAAACTTGTATTGTCACGTGATGTATTGCAACTCTTTTCCCTTTCACTAAACTGGGGATGGGCGTGGCCAGCGTGTGATGCATCCAGCCTACAGGCTATGAGTTTGACACCCCTGCTCTAAGCGGTTTACAGAGTCAGCGTATCGCCCCCCCGCAATCACGGTCCTCATTTTACCAACCTTGGAAGGATAGAAGGCTCAGTCAACCTTGAACCTGTCATGATTGAACTCCTGGCAGTGGGCAGAGTCAGCCACCTGCTTATTTTTGATTACTTTTTTCAAATATATGTTCCTACAATTATTCATTACAGGCAGATGATTTTTTTACAGATGTTCTAGTGAATTGTTTTGGCAACAGTGGTATGTCATTGTTTATAATTACATAATCACATAATGACCAATCTTCTTGTAAGAATTGAGTATATAAACTACCAATTTTCTGCTTTTTTATACTTCGAATCATTGATGAGTTTTGGCCTTGATTGCATTAGTTCAAATACCTTGCTCTTAAACAGCCAAAATTAAACCTGTAGTTTCATTTTTTCTATATCCACTTTTCCCTTGATCTTTTGTACAAATTGATCATGTAATTCTTTTCCTTGTCAGCAATCTATTTGTATTTTTATTACATTATTTTGATGGTGGCTGAATTTTAACTTTAATCACATTTTAACTGAATTACAAGTAAAATGTTATCCATTCTGGCTTTACTATTCAGATCCCATTAAACATTATCTATTTTCTTGAAATAAAATAATGTTATATTTAATATATATTCTTCCTTTTCCTTCACCTAGTTTTGTACTTGTTTCTGTCTAAAGAACTCCTACAGAAATTAAAACAGGACATATTGTATTCTGTAATACTTCCCCAATTTGTGACTTATTTCTTCCTAACAAACAGCATTTTACAGTATTTCTGTAAAATCTTATTTTTCATGTCTTGTAAAACAAAAGAGAGAGAAAAATATTTGTACTTTTAAACAGATTGATGTTATAATAATGAATTAAAACCATTAGGTCTTTTAATAAACTGGTATTTTAATATAATAAAACTTTTAGTGATTCCCAGCATGTCTTGTTAAATCTTAACTTCCTCATTTGCATATCTGATGCTCCCCCAGAGACAGACATGCTTCAAGTTAATTATCCATGTCGCTGTAAGAACTCTTGTTGCTTTCCTAAGACCTCTCTAAAAAGAAAACTAACAATTATTAAATATTACTTTGAGTCACTAAAAGTAATCAAAATGCATTACAAGAGGCATTAAACAGACTCTTAAATTAAATAAAATATTACTCCTTTTTGCAGACTAAATAAAATATCTATCATTTACAATACTTACAGCAATCTTAAAAAAAAAACAATCAATTGAAATTAAACAGACGCATATCTTATGTAATTCCCCATTGCAGCTGCCTGGCATGATTTACATTTATGCAAAGAAGGCCTGAAAGCTGGTGTTCTGATTGGCTTGTCCTGCTTGGAATAGGGAGATAGGCTGGGAACCTTTTTATTAAGAGGTCATCTTCAGTGTTTCTTCCATTTGTAATCATGGCTTCAATATTTCCACTACAATTTTTTTGTTCTCTCCCAAACTCTATTCCTTTGTCTATCCCTATTTTTAAAAAATTGCAAAGGTAAAAGAAATATTATTTTTAAAAACTACTATATAGAACAATGCTTTATTCTATGGCATTTTCATTCCTTAAAGTATGCAGATATCAAGGAAGGGTTATAGCATGCTCTTTGGGATAAAAAAAGATCCTTGAAAATGTTACAGTAAATTATTTCAAGAATCAATCACTGAAATGGCCAGCATAGCATACACATTGGTGGAACTTGAAAATGTGCAAATAATGGTCATCAACTAAAATAATTACTTGCACATTTTATAGAAAAATAAAATTGAGCCATCTATTTCATAAGCACCCATCACAGTGAGGCAAAGCACCTTGTTTGATTAAAGATTACGGATTACTTTTCATTTATTATATGCATCCAATAATTATATAACAATGGAGTTGGAATGAAATAACACTGTCTCCTCTTCAAAGCAGACAACAGGTTCATTCCATATGATTTTGAGGGTCATTCACAAAGCAATTAAATCTCCCTTCAGGGGATTGGGACATTAAACACAGAGCTGAAAGCATTTTTTTTCCTTACAGTTTTTTAAATGTTCTGTTTCCTCTTTGTCTTCTGCAGATAAATGAATCACTCTGCAATGCATAAAGATGCAAAACTGTAATGAATTCCTGTGTTAGACTAAAGGAAATCATTTTAATATTATTTTTAATATGATATTGTTTTTCAACATCTATTTAAGATTTTTTAAAACATACAAATCAAATGGCATGTTATGGCATCAACATTTCATTTGTTATTGTTGGAAACACTTTCATTAGGCAACTATACAAACATCTTCCAATAAAAAAGAGAAGAACAGCATGACAAAGTTTAAATTTGCTTCATCTTTCAGCTAAACCCCACCTAGTTGTCAGCACTTACTCATGCGATCTGGGTAAGGTAGGTGTCAGAGCAGACAAGTCTGGACTACTTCTCCATTTCACTTTTGAACAGATAATCCAGAATTCTGTAAACTGCATTCTTACATGCTAGAGGATGCAAAATATTTATTTTTATTTATTTATTTGTCAAGCAAGTAACAGGTATAAGTATAAACATGGTTATGAATACATGAAATGGATACAAATAAAAAAGAAACAATAGGACAGGGACGGTAGGCTCATTAGTGCGCTTATGCATGCCCCCTAACCAGCCACTTCACCTACTTTAAATATCTGGAAGAGTCATTTTTGTGGATCTTGTTTTGCAATAGGAACCTACTGTTGGAAGTTAAAACCTAGAAACCTCTCCTAGAAAAACGAAATATACTAAAAAGGCAGAATATTTCCCCTAAAAGAGAAGTAGAAACCCAGAGAGGCAGAAACTCAGCCCCCCACACCTTTGTTAATGGGCCATTAA
>AZIM01003398.1:40878-54697 GCA_000516915.1 Ophiophagus hannah | reverse complement strand
TCTACCTCCTTCAGGCAGAGCCATTTAATTGCCCTTCATTGTACCACTCATCAAGTTTCAACCAAACTTAGCACAGAGATAACCTACAAAGCTAGCTATGACCTCTGAAGCAACCAATCAGGATAGTCTTCCTGTGCCCCAGGAAGTTCAAAGCCAGAGAGGGTCTAAAACCCAGGGACTCTCAGCGTCTCTTCCCTTTTTTTCGCCCAAGAGCTCCAAGACATGTGATCCTGTCCACCATTAAACCATCTTTCCAAACAGCCTCCATATTTCCAGTGTCTTTTCCCCCACTTGGAACNNNACCCAGAAGGATATTTCTTCCAACACTATTAAGCCCTATATTTCTTATTCTTTTAATTAATCTCATTTATACTTGAGTGGAAACATTGTTTGGTCATAGCTATCAAGTCCATCAGACTTAACCCATACTTGGGTCCTAGCATGGAAAGAAGTAAAACTTTGTATCCAATGGTAAACTTAATCCTCACAGAAGTCCTTTCCAGTTATTTAAATACAATTAGCAGATTATCCAAAATGGGATTTGCAGCAAAAGACCCCTCATTTACTATGCTCAGTTCAGGTAGTCCTCAATTTACAACCACAATTGAGTCCAAAATTTCTGTTGTTAAGTGAGACATTTGTTAAGTAAGTTTCCACCCAATTTACAGCCTTTCTTGCTACAGTTATTAAGTGAATCACTGCAATTGTTAACCTAGTAATACGATTGTAAAGCTAATCTGGCTTATCCGTTGACCTTGTTTGTCAAAAGGGTATCACATGGCCTTGGGACACAGCAATGGTCTTAACTATGAACCAGTTGCCAAGCATATGAATTTTGATCACATGATCATAGGGATGCTGAAAATGTTGTAACTGTGAAAAACTGTTCTATACCACTTTTTTCAATGCCGTTCTAACTTTGAACTGTTACTAAATGAATGTTGTAAGTTGAGCACTACCTGTACAATGGGAATCAGGACAATTATCAGGAAGATCCACTGAGTTACTGTTGTGGGCAGTATGATGCTTGAGAGGAGATGTCATTCCAGTCATTTCTTTTTATCTCATACTGTTCTTATTTTAAACATGTCTAGGGGGAAAAATCCTCTCTCACATTTATTCAGTGACCTGTTCAAGAGCAAAAATTTGATTTTCACATTCCTGTCCAGTACAAAGTAAACCATACTTCTCAGTGATGCTCATTGTTACCACTCAGACCCTTTTGAACAGAATTATTATTTCATTTTGTTTTCTACTTACTGAAAGACAGAAGATATTTTCAGGCAGATGGGTAGATTAATGACCAAAGACACTAAAAAGACATTTCCCTTTTAAATAGATATATGTAGCCCCCTCTGGAAAAAGCAAAGGCTGAAATACATTTCTCAACTTTGGTTATGTGAGGTGAGCTGGATAGCTAAACAGAAACAGGGTCACTTTTCTGATATCCATGTATATTCCTATTGTTTTCTGAATATTAAAATCCTGGCAAAGGGTCAGGCAGGACAGAACCTTATTCCAATTCCTCTAGAGATACTGAGAGAAGTCCTAACATAAATACCATGAGAGAGTGAAACCCACCAGTGCTATTTCTGAATGCCTGTGGATATGAATTACTGGAAAAAAGTATCCAATCATCATTACACATTATATATAAAAATTATTAAGAGAGCAAGGAGAATCAACAGATCATAGGCTTCTGTCTCTCTGTGAACTATAAGAACTACGTCCAGGTTCTGACATAGCCTTTCCGTAGCCCTGACATAGCCAATTGGTTGGGTTCATTGAAAAGCCTTCAATGAACCCAACTAATTCAGCACTTCAAGATTTGTAACTTTCTCAAAGAACTGTTTTATTGAATACATCATTTCAGCACAGATGAAAACAAAATCAGACCAACTATTTCACAAGGTTTCAGTATAATTAAAGAATACATAACTCTTTCCCTTATTGTCACAGGTCACATTGTCCAATTAGGTGTTCTGGTATCTCTTTGGCAATTCCTTTTAGTCTCTGAGCAGCACCTGTTGAGATGACCTTAGTTCCCATGGGATGATCTGTTGTTGTTGTCTGGTCTGACATTCCAGACCTCCCTCCTCCCTCAATGTGTGGCCAGCTGAGAAACTGAATTATTCTTAGCAATTCAAGCTCTTTCAGTATCAAAATGAAAAATGTACTTAAGATAAACTAGACTTACAAAGCAATATTTCTTTTTCATTTAATTTTAAAAGTATATACCAAATTTACAGATTGTTTAGAATATACATCTTATTTTAGTCTACCCACAAACTGAAGCTTGAAAAAAAATAGCACTGGGTGGAGACTGTAAGAATGAAGCAGAAGTAAAAAGAATAAGGTGAGCATTGATAGTCCTAATAAATACTGTAGCTCCATTAGATATAAGTTCTTTTCTCTTCTGTCATCATCTTATCAGCTTATACATTCCAATCTCATGAGCATCTATGCACAAACATTAAACATACACTCCTCTTCACAACCTCCCTGTCAGACCTGCCCCAATTAGATCACTTGGGAAAGAAAAGCTTTCAGTTCCATTTGGTTAAAGCAAAGGTTTGTTTTACTAAGCGTGTTGGTTGCAATAAAGTCAAGCCCGCTCTGAAATTACCACACTTGATGGATAAAAAACCAAGATATAGGTTTTCTCCCAGCCACCCCTCCCCCAATGACCAGTCCATTTCCAGCCAACCGGAGCTCACCAAGGTGTTTGAAAAACTCTGAGATGTTTGGAGGGTAATCCACATATTTTTTGAGGTGCCTGGCTATGGGATACTGATACAACTGTCTGCTCTGGTCCTTATCACCTGCCATTCCCCCTCCTATCATGCACACACAAAGCTTTATTGCATCCTTCCCCCCCTTCTTCCCCTTTTATTCTTCCTCCCTCCTCCTCCTCCTTTTTTTTATGGTAGGATGCCTGTAAGACCCTCCCAAGCCGAGCCAGGCACATCTGACATTCTGCCCCACTAGACAGAGACGTTAGTTGTGCGAAAGAAAAAAGAGAGGGGAGGAAGAGATATACAAACTTTCTCAATTAGTAAGCAGTTTAATGCAGATTATCTGGTTATCAGTCATGGAATTTTTTAAAGCAGTTTGGATGCTTTATTATGTTGGGAATTGACCCATTCATTTTCTGAGTGGGAAAAGTCTTTCCAGGCTACCAAATACTGAGTTTTTCCCCAATGTATGCGAGAGTCCAAAATATCTTTGACTTCAAAGTGCTGCTCCCTTCCATCATAATGGGGTCGGGAGGTGGTTGTGATTTGGGATGCAAGGAAGATGTGATTTCTGGTTTCAGTTGGCTACAATGAAGCACCGGCTGCATACATCTGAATGTTTTTGATAGTTCAAGTTTTACAGTAACTGGGTTAGTAATCCCCTTGATGAGGAAAGGTCCAGTATATTTTGGGCCCCTTTTTTGACAGTTATCTAGATTGTTAGGAATTTGGTAGACAGATAGACGTTGTCTCCCTCCTTAAAGTCCTTTGGCTTGATGCACTTTTTATCAGCCTGTTTTTGTACACTTCCCTAGCTTCATCCAAGCTTTGCTCACCACTGGTTAGTGGTGTTCTGTAACTGGGCAATCCATTCTTTAAGTGATGCAGTCAATGAGGTGACCTGAAGTAGTTCAGGGATAGATACCAAGTCTTGTCCTGTGGCCACTTTAAATAGAATGAACACAGTGTGGACTTATTGAAGGCAACCTCCACAAAAGGGAGGAGGTCAATCCAATTGCCCTGTTGGTAATTAATATAGCAACTGAAATAATGCTTCAGGATGCTTTTGGCAACCCCCCCCCGTCTCCATTAGTAGTCAGATGCTGCAAGGAGTGGTCCCCAAAGGTTTTAGGAACTCCTGCCAAAGCTGCAATGTGAATTGAACTCTATGATCTGAGATTATTCTTTTCTGGAGCAGTGTGCAGCCAATAGATTACGCTGCATTAATAGTTTAGCCCAGGGATATCAAACTCAAGGCCTGACCTCTGCTGTGATTGCAGGGTCACTGTTGTGGTTTTGCTGGGTTTTTTGGCAGGACCCTAAACCACCTTCTGGGCTGGTCATGCAGCTTGGGAGTCAGCAGTTTGGTGCCTCTCCTCCCCACCCCTGAAACAGCCAATAGATTGTCAACGTGGGCTCTGCTTGCATGGCACCGGTTTTAAGACTTCTTTTTGGGGGGGGGGATCTTCACCATCCATGACTCAGCCAGTATTTGGATCCAGCCAAGTTGATTTCTCCTTCCTCTGCTAGAATATACCTGCCATGGATGTTGGGGAGGCACCTCTGGAAATGCAGGTGTTGTAGACCTCATCACTTAGCCCATCTCAGAAGTATCTGATCAAGAGATTTTCTGGCCAGTAGACAGTTGGCAAGCCAGGTTGCAAAACTTCTGGGTGTACTTGGTCGTCCTCTTGTACCCTTGGCTGATGGTTTTTATGTGATCCTGGCTTTCCAATTGGCTAGAGGGTTTTCAAAGTGCTTCCAAAGTACAGATATGAAGTGACCAAAGTTTCTCAGCTTCAGGGCATCATCGTTATGGATGATGACCATCCATTCAACTGTGGCGCCTCTAACACCATAGTCACGCACTGCACCTTAGCCCCTTCATTGGCTATTTCTGGACCATACTCTTTCATGTATGCCTAAACATGTGCCAGGAAGAACCCCAAAGTCCAACCTTGGTTGAACTTTATTCCCAGGACTCATGTCCTACATCCTCTCCACCTTGCTGGCACTTCTCCTGCAGTCAATGGGGGCTGGGCTGCAGAGCCAGGTGCTGGGGCGGTTGCAGTTGCTGAGGAGCTCACTGCTGCTGCCATTTGGTGGCAGAGGTAGTTGCCCCCTCTCTTGCCATGTCTGGAGTTGTCTGGTCAGCAAGATGTGCCTCCCAGGCTATGGCTCCCCGTGATCCATTCTTCCTTTAGTTTCTCCAATTCCACTCAGGTCTTTCACTGGTGGCTGCCCATTTCTCCCATGGGTTTCTCTTCACATTCTTCCTTTTTCCCAACCATCAGGGTCTTGGTGGGTCATCCTTTCCCAGCCATCCAGATAGATCCAGATGCTTTCAAGGCCTCAATCTCTTCCTGTCTCTACCTTGAACCAACATCGTTTGCATGATCACCACAATATAGACAGTTTCCTCTCTGGGTTGACCACAACTGTAGAGCTGGCTGAATGTCAGACCTGCCCCAGTCTGATCCCTTAAAAGTTGCCTTTTGGAAAAGCATCTTTGGGACAACCATGACTTGGATGATTGAGGATCTGCCTAATTAAAACCTTATTAAATCTCCACTTATGCTATTTTTCCCCATTTTTATAGAGCTAGCTTGTGTACATTGCAGTAACTAATATTTTGCAACTTCCGCTCTATTCATCTCTCCATTCATCTCTCCATCATCTCCATTCATCTCTCTTTAAAATGTATTTCATTCCCATAACCTTATAAAACACTGGATTTCTTTCACTCTACATTCCAAATATTGTATAGGCAAACTCTGCATTTATAGTTTTACAGATCTCCTTTACTCAGGTTCATTTATCTGAAAACCATGCTCCTTCTCCAGATGATGTTGGTTAATAATATCAAATAAACATTACAACCATTAATCAGTTGATAAATTGACATCTATATCATCAGCACTTTTTACAATGTCTTCTTCTCCTGTAGCTACTTAGTCTTTATCTTGCTTTTGAATCAAATCAGATAACAACACCAGTAAATTTGCACTTTACATGATATGTAAATACTGTTTGAAATACGAGGGAGATGGAAAAGCAAAAGGAAAGTCAATGAAGCATTCCTGAATGAAAATATAGCCACGAATATGTACCTTTTCCATGGTCCTTTTCTTAGGCTTAATTGCTTTTTATTTATTTATAAGAGAAGGTTTTATACTATATTAATCTAAGAAAGGAAATATTGAGAAATAAAAACAGCAGTAGGCTACAGAATAGATGTAATTACTTGGTACTTTTAAAATAAGACATATGGTCTTTATTGCCTTTTGGGAATATAAATAAAACTAACTAACCTGATTTCTAGCTATGGAAAGATAACTGATTACCACTAGCATACCCCAATGCACTGTTAATTTAATCTAATAAAAGATCCATTCATGTCAATGGATTCATACTGATGAAACAGCACTTTATTTCAGAATGACTGAATTATGTGATTTGCTTGCTTGTAATATACAGTTAGATTACACAGTGAATAAAGATATCTAGACATTTGATAAGGCAGTCTTTTCTTTAAACTCTCCTACAAAATACTCAAAAAATTATGATCTGTTTAAAATTTTAACCAGAAACTGAAGTTTCAATTTATATTTTATATTTAAAAAAACTGCAACAATTGTATATATATATTCAGCTTTCAAGAGAACTATACAGTTTCATCTTTTAGCAAATGTCTTCAGTTCTACACCATTAAAAAAAAATCTCTGATACTTATCAAACCTTACCAGTCAGACTAAGCAATATTAAATTGACAAATAGTTTGAGTTGATAGAATGCAATTTCATAAGGTTTTCTCACATGGTAAGTTTATAAACCTTTTTTCAGATACTGTCCCATCATCAAATGAACCTATTTATTCATTCATTTATTATTAAGCTATCACACTTCTACTTGGTTCCAGGCAGTATACAATAAAACATATAATTAAAAACATCTAAAATGGTAAACCTCATACAATTCCTGACAACAGATTGAATATAAAAAGCTACTCTAAATATCTGTTTTCACTGCCTAGCTGAATATTAGAAGGGATGATGCTTTTTAGATCTTGGAGAGCAAACTATTTCAGATGTAAGGGTCACCCCAGAGACAACTGACTTCTCCCCAATCTCTTTCCTTACCACTCTGGTGACAATCAGGAAGATGATCTTGAGAGAAGTAGGAAAGAACTGTTACATAAGAAACATCTCTTTACTCATAGAAAGCAAAATCATATTTGGAAGAAGCTCAGGCAGGCTCCTCCCTGAATTGGTGGGATACAAAGGAGGTACAACACAAACAGATTTGCAAGAGTCAATAAAGCACAGCTCTAGACTCCCTATGGCAGGGGTGTCAAATTCACATCGTCACGGCAGCATCACGTGATGTATCGGGACTTTTTTCCCTTCACTAAACTGGGTGTGGGTGTGGGCATGGCCAGTGCGTGACGCATCCCCGCGCGGGCCAGGAGTTTTTGAAGCCCTGCCCTATGGCCTCTACTTGAAGGATTGACACTCTCACACATTATATGCAAATTAGATGGATGGTTACATAATGAACCACATGAGACTTTATATGCCAAAAGACTTGGAACTGTATGCAGAAGCCCATTGGTAATCTATGCAGAGGTTGCAACATTAGCATTATATGGGCTGTTGTATGTTGCAGAAATTACATTTTCCATGCTATGTTCAAAGGAAACCTTATATACTATGTACAGGCAATACAAATGAAGTGGGTCATCATTGCTCACATCTGGGCAAAGGTCATGTCTTCCACCTCCCTATGTAGCAGTAGTTGTGAGCCTAGAAAGATCATTAATTTTTTTTAGAGTTATATTTGAATCTACAGATAGAGATGTATGTATCATCAACATACTGGTAGCACCTTACCCCAAAGCAGTGAATGACATCTCCTGGTGCTCCAGGCAAATATTAAAAAGCAAGGAGAGAGCCTTGAGCCCTGCAGCATCTCACAATGGAGCAGCTGCTGAATTTACCTCTCTTCCTCCTACTGACTGAAATTGTCCACTATGTTTTCTATTCCTAATCTTAGTAGGCAATCATGAAGACACAGCGATTGATGCTATTGAATGCTACTGTGAGTTCCAAGGAGGATCAGAAAGGGTACCAAATATATTAAATTTTATACTGAACTAATTCCAATTAAATATGTGTAAGAATGAAAAAAATCCTCTTAAATATATATTTGTCTTCACTGGCATCCTCAAACCATACTACTAATACAAGACTTAAGTAGCTTTGGTCTTTGTTGTGGTGTGCCAAAAGCACCCTGCCCCCCCCCCACGCATGCGTGCACAACACCCTCACCCCCCTTATCTGCATTGCGCATGTGCGTGTCTCCCAGCTGATTTTTGGCCCATTTGAGGCCATTTTTGCCCTCCCAGAGGCTCGAGGAAAGTCTCTGCAGCCTCGGGAGGCCTAAAAATGGGCCTTCCGGAAATATCAGAAGTGCCCATTTTCAGCCTCTGGAAGGCCTCTGGAGCCTGGGTGAGGCCGTTTTTGCCCTCCCAGAGGCTCGAGGGAAGCCTCTGGAGCTCTGGAGGCTGAAAACAGGCCCAATTTGGCACTTCCGGTATTTCCGGAAGGCCTGTTTTTCTGCCTCCTGAGGTTGCAGAGGCTTCCTCTGAGCCTCCAGGAGGGCAAAAACGGCCTCAAACAAGCTGAAAATTAGCTAGGAGGTGCACACAAGCACAGTGCAAGTAAGTTTGGCTGGAGTTCGCGTGCCATAGGTTCACCATCACGGGTCTGGGGCTTGGACTATATGTGAAGGATGATACTTCTAGATATTCACAAACTTAGTGAGAATTATAATTCACCAATGTTTTGAAGAGCCACATAATTCCCACCAAGTCTAAAAAAGAAATAAATAAAACATTTATTTTTTATAATGACAGTCTAAACAGTGTATTTCAGTTTTGCCATACAAAGAGACACTGGATACATTCAGAGTCATACAGTATAAAACAGAATTGCAGCCAGCCTTAATATCCATTGAGTTCAATTAATATGAAATATTAAGTTTCCATTGAGAAAACACTGATGATCATGGAATTGCTAAGAAGCATTTAAGTGTCTCTGTTTTACAAATAGGGACTTCTGGAGAACTAAAACTCTCCAAAAGAACCATTTAATAAAAGCATGTGAAAAGATGTCAATGGATTTGACAAAGTTTCAACTATATTCCTTCCCAGTATAGTTATCAATAGGAAGCTGACAATTGCATTATTGCTATTTACATATTGGTTCTGTGCTGGCAAGAATTTGCATAATATATTGTGGCTCTATGCTCTAGGGATTTGCATTGTAACATATTGGTGCTTAATGAACTCTGAAAAAATTGATTTTCCACAGAGTAAATTAAGGAATGCATTATAGCTGTTAAAGCAATCTTAAGGGAAATCTGAAGCTTCCACTGCAGCACTATGCTTAGTAAGTAATAAATTACATGTTATACTTATCTGCCTTAATTCATGCTAATTTTGTCCAATTAATGTATCACAGTAATTCAGAAGCCTGTCACAGGAGAGCTAATTATTTACTGGATTTTTGTGTTTGGCTCCCTAGGAGTCTGCTAGCAAACAAACTTATGAACGTCTTTCCATTTGGGCCATGGTGACATTCTTATGTCTTATTAGGAAGAAAAGTTCTGTTCTTCAAAAAGTGAGCCATTATTCACTCAAGATACCATCTTTTTGTTGTTCAATTGTAATAGCAAGAACATTCTCCTGTTCTACAAAGGATATGATGAAATGTGTTCCTTTCCCATCTTATTCTTTCCTTTATGCACTAAATCACAATGTATATATGATCATCAGAAGCTTGTATCTAATTTGCAGAATTTGACAGTCTTGGAAGGAGTTGTTAACAACAAAATAATAGTTCATTGGTTGGATGCATGCTTTCTACCAAGATAGACCCACATTCAACTTCTACCATCTCCGTTTACCTGAGACCTCAAGTAGAAGGCGATATGAACATCTTGTGTTCTTGTTCTGGTAAAATGCAGAGCAAAAAATTCTTGTTTAATCCATCCTTCTTTTCATCATTACTTATATGTGGGTCTTTACATATTATTTTACATATTATTAGCTGCAGGAAATTAAAAGCAAACCCTCACAGACAATATATATATTGGCTTGACAGAAGGAGATTCTTAACTGTGGCAGCATTTTAATTTGAAGGAAAAAAGGAAAAGGGATGAATTATTTATGAGATTAATTTGTGTGGTTCATACCTATAAATAAGATGGCAGCTGCTAAATAATTTGCACCGAGTGATAATATGCAGACATCAGAGCAAAAGCAGTGAAAGATTTGCCAGCTGTAAGGGGTTCCACTATTTGTTTCCAGCTTCTGATGCACAATGTTTACATAAACTCATGGCTATCCATAGGCATATCTTACTGCTGCTCTTTTTCTATGAAGAGCAGAAGCCTTGTCAGATGATTAGCACTTTGAGCTCCTACTTGATAAAAGAACCCTCATTTCTTTAAATCTATAATGCAATATGGCGTTACCAGCAAGCTACAGAACTCCTGTGATTCAGCTTGACACAATGTGAAGTGTATAGCAGTGACACAAATGTAAAGCAGTTAACTTAACTAAAGAAATAGAGTTCAGGAAAAAGCTTTCTAAATGATACACTCACTTACACACACTTACCATTTTCCCATCATTTGGCAGTGATCTGTCCTTGCCTAGAGCCAAATAAATACTTGAAAGTTTATTGTGAGCAATATAGTACCTTTATATCTGCAACATCTCTCATAGTCTCAATCTAAAACAACCCATTAAATACTTCAGAGTTTGAGGTGTTGTTTAATAGTTTCCATTTCTTGAAATGTTCCTAAACCTTGGAAAGATTTCTCCCGCTTTTGGCAAATGTTTGTCTTTTATTCAGTGATTTTTCTTCCATTTCCACTTATGTCAATATTTCAAAGTATGTAGAGCTCAAGACTTAAATGCTGATTACTCCATGCAAGCTCAAACTGAATTCATGGAAATTTAACAAAACAATGGCATTGCACCTTTTCATCTTGAATTGTAATAGATGTAAATATAATATATTCAGTTCTTTGATCTGCAAATCATATTTTCATTTGGATGGCCAAAAAAGATCTGTGTACACAAGGAAGGAAATGAGTAAGATGTTAGCCATGTTGTCTCAAATTTGGGGCAATGGAATCCAAACCCAGCTGCAAGAGGTTGGGGAATTCTAGGTAAGTCACTGCAAACTTGGGACTTCCACTGGGTGTTACAAGAGAGGGTTGGACAGTGCATTGTCTGGAAGCACTTTCTTATGAAACATTGGAGTTTTCATCAGTCACAATTGTTTTCTATGGAGGCACTGTGAAATCCACAGTGTATGCCTAAAAGAGCACAGTGAGTGTCCCATCGACTCAAACTAACCAAAAAAGAACATATCCAAACTATATGATGTGGTCTAGTGTTTCTCAGTCTTAGCGATTTTAAGATGTATGGATTTCAACTCCCAAATTCCCCAATGCACACATCTTAAATTTCCCAATATTAAGAAACAATATTTTTGTCCCATGGAGTATGCCTTTCAATCACCTTCTAGGGAAAATGGGCAGCATAATAAAAGAATACATAAATACATTCTGGCCCTACAAAAACTTTGAAGTGCAATCTTAAGCCCGCAAAGATTATCTTTTCTTGTCATCCTTGTCACTGAATGGGTGAAAAAAAATTAAGTTGTCAATGAATGTTTTTTTATGATTTATGTGAGAACATAGGGATTTCTCTAAACAAGAAAACAAATTATTTAAATATGCATGATGATGCCATCATACAAATACCTTTATTTATTTATTTGCATCAGATGTCAAGATATAAGTGTGCAATGCTGGCACTTACATGATAACATACCATGAATAGCAATAGTAATAGCACTTAGACTTATATATCACTTCATAGTGCTTTGCAGCCTTCTCTAAATGATTTACAGAATCAGCATATTGCCCTCAACAATCTGGGTCCTCATTTTACTCAGAAGGATGGAAGGCTGTCAATTTTACTGTCATTTTAGCTCTGTATCAGTTTACTATGTAGGCTGCTATATGAAAGCGTCCTGAGCTGTACTGTATGATGAACCTGCAGCAATCAGTAACTTGACCACAATGCTACAGTGAAAAGTTTGGTTAAATGTTAATGGAAAACATATAGAGGAAAACCCTTCCAGGGTCCCGTTTCAGATCAGGAAGCATCTGGGTGACCATAAAGCAATGGAGACACATGTGAAGGGTGGCATAATAAAAAAATAAATCTTGATCTCATAAAAGCTTTGAAGTGCAGTCTTAAGCCCCCAAAGATCCCCTCCCCCTCCTCCCCAAACCCAGCATTTTCTGCCATCTTGTACTATAGGAACCATGCTTCCTAATGTGAGTTACAAAAATCTGGATGGCTGCTATATGAGATTCAAGAAGATATACAAAATTAATTCTTTGTTCCATTGCAGATATCATCTTGAGTTTTGCAGTCCAAACCTACTTAGTCTTAAGGCTTCTGTTCCAGGACATTGTATAGAAGATAAATCTGCCTTCCATTATGTTAAGTATGAAAGAAATTAGCATATTCTTTTCTGCATCTTCTTTTAATCCCAAAATTATTGTCACTATACCTTCAAGTCAAAGTTGACTCAAGGTAACTGCCTGGACAAGTCCCTAAAGTTTTATTGGCAAGATTTTTCAGAAGTGGTTTGCCTTTGCTTTCTTCCTAGGGCTGAGAGAGAAGGACTGGCCCAAGGTACCCAGTTGTCTTTGTGTGTAAGGTAGGATTAGAACTCACACTCTCCCAGTTTCTAGCCTGATGCCTTAACCACTACACCAAACTGTCTGAATCTATCCCCAAAGACACATACATAATGACATGAGTATTATACATGCCAACATATACACCCATCACACCCATTCACTTTTGGGATAAGCAATACTATGCAATGGGGAAAAATAGTAAGAAATACTAAGCTCCCCAAACCAACTTTTTATTTCCATCAAAGGGACCTTTATTTTCTATTTATTTTAACCTTAATGGTACTATGTTCTCTTCAGTTTCACTCCTGCAACTAATTTGAGGAATTATCTTTTCTGGATGCACATGGATTGCTACTTATAGCTTACTTGCTTGCTGTTTTTGTTTTGTTTTATTATTATATTAACTTTAAGGTTTGTAAGCCTGGAAACTTGCATTTGTAGGTCCAGAGTATTTAAACTAAGGATGTCCTCCTAAATGTAATAAATAAATAAAAAATTTACATGGGTGAAGTAATATATTTATTTCAACCTCAGTTTTGCAGCAATTAATGTCTTACTTCCATTTTACTTCCAAAACATTTTATTTTCTATTATTTGAGCTATTTTATTTAACTTTTCCCTTTTCTTTTGTATTCATTTTTCCCCAACATCCATTCTTAAAACTTCCAAATGGTGTTCATATCCATACTTAGACCAACTCATCATCCTTGTATCCTTCAATAATAATCTCAAACTTTTAACATGAATAATTAGAATATGCTTTTATATTTATATTCCACTGTCCCTGAATCAATGTTGATTGTGAAAAACATTAATAGTGTTGATTGTCAAAGACAAACCAAAAGCAAACAAATGTTTTTCTAAGCATATAGTCAGTCCAAAGTTACTGTATCACTCTCACTCATTCAAACTTTTTCTGAACTCAAGTTGTTCTCACTTATCTCTTCATGTTGCCTAACATATTTCCCTCTCTCTTGGATCACATTAATTGATAATATTGCCAGGTTTCCCAATTGATCCCTGGTTCTTCTATTACCATCATTCACTAGAGCAATGGTTCTCAACCTGGGCAACTTTAAGACATGTAGACTTCAACTTCCAGAATTCTGGGAATTTTTGATTTGATTTTTTAAAAAAATTTATTTAGACTTGTATGCCGCCCTTCTCCCAAGGGACTCAGGGCGGCTCAATATGTAAAAGGAAGAACAATAAATTAATTAAAATTAAATTAAACCACAAGCCTAAATAATAAATAAGTTAAGTTTAAAACCCTAAAAACCCCGCCCCTAACC
>AZIM01003397.1:61584-75391 GCA_000516915.1 Ophiophagus hannah | reverse complement strand
TGAAATCAAGTTTGACACCCCTGTTCTACATTATTCCTTCTTTGCCTCTGAAGCAGAACAACCTTAACTGTTATATAAAGCAATATATTTTAAATCTGCCATGCATTTCCAGAGCTAATTTTCTCTGCCATTTGATAATTGCTTCTCTTACCCCCACTTGAGATTAGAAAAACCTTTTTTTCAACTTTTGGGGGAGATAACATTAAAAGGAGCTAGAGGTGAGAAAGAATTCCCACCATTTAAAATCCTTTTTAAAACTTTTGTAAAAATGCTGTGACTTGTGAAGAGTGTGGTTATCTAACTTGAAGCCAGATCAGGGGCACAATCCTAGATTTTAAAGTATTAACAAAGAGTTCATCTGAGTATACACAAAGTACTTTTTCCCACTTACTGAGCATACACAGCTTTAGAAAGAGGAGAGAAAGTTTAACAGGCAGAGTATCTTTCCTGCCCTTGATGTGAAGCCAGCTGGGGGGGGGGAGATTATAAAGTAGTGTCCACTCCATAGTTTAGAAGGCTCCTAGACTTTTAATAAAAAATACTCCTTACATTTTCTTTTAAATTTGTGTATATATTACACTGCTTTGGATAATGCACAGCCTATATACTATAGAGAGCGGCCATTATTGACCCACAAATGAAGGAACTCTTAGTTAGAGCAACTTAGTTGCACTCTTTCTTTTATAAAGGTTTACACACTACACTGTTATCTAGCAAAGTGTTGCTCCTTTTTAAAATGATTGTGATTTTCTGTTCTAGAGTCATTCATGTTACAATGCAACACAGAGTTACAGGCAGCCATGCATATCCAAAAACATTAGATTTGGATGCAGCAACTCAGAATGATACAGATTCATCAAATCCATCATCCTCGCCTGCCCTTGGAATTACCTGGCAATGGCCTCCCTACAGCTAAAAGTAGTTTATCCAATAAACTACGTATTATTAACATCGCCTGTGGTTGAGCACAGAGATCATCACCCTGTTGTACAATGTACAGTTGGCATCCATAGTGAGGTTAAAAAAAAAAAAGTAAAGGCAACAGCTTGAACCCAAGAAGAGGAGGAGGAGAAAGTGAAGAAAAAGTATTTTGCGTACTTAAGACTGTAATGATAGTCATAATGGGTAATAAACTCCATTGATGGGAGTTATTTCTGAATGAGCCACTTAAGCACTATGTTTTAACATGGAATACAAATCACAAACTAACACCTTAGAATAAATGAGGCACGATATATGTGGATATAACCATTCATACAGCAATTATTATTCATGTTATATTAGTAGGAAGAGGTTCTAATTTGGTAAACATTTAGTAGAGGGCAGTTGCTAAACCGTTCACATAAAAGATAATTACCCTTTTCCCTTGCCAAAGCTGATTTAATAGTCAAGCACTAAGGAAGCTGTAAAAGGGTAACTATTTATAGCTAATCAGAGTCGATCAAGGCACGAGTGACTAAGAAAATCTGAGAAAGATTTATGATCTAACAGCGTGTTTAACTTAGTTATCAGAGTTAAGTTTTCTGAATTTACACAATGCAGTTAATTATAATCCAAGAAAAAGACTGATTGTGAACATAGAAATAAGTCACCCAAAAAACATAACTAAGAGGTTTAGTTCCTGTTTTTGTTGACGAAACCATCTGCGAGATCTCTTACTACTTAAGCGAGTTGTGGTTAAACCAAGATTTCTCATAATCCTGGTTGCGGCGCTATATATTTACTGAACTACACTTCCCAGCATCCCCTAGTATTGACCAGGCAGATTTGGGGCAGCTGGAAGCTGAAGTTTCAGCAGTCTAAATTTAAAGTTAGTCTTGGCTATATTGAAAGTACTGTAGAGCCGATTTGGCGTTGAATAGAGAGCGCCTCCTTCCGGCCAACAAACACTTCTCCTTCCAACCTCCTTCCAACATTAAGGCGCCTTCGTGCCGCCTTACGCAGCCAGGTTTAGAAACGCTCACAACGCGCGCGGTTGCAGAGCGTTTATTCGAAGGGAAGAAAGAAGAAAAGAAAAAAGCGAGAAATCTCCGCAGATAGGATAGGGAAGAGTTAACCCGCTGAATGCAGGCGTCGGTAACTCCGGCCAAGTCCCCACAGCGTATGCGTTGTTGGTACCTGGGCGCCTGCCCCTGTCTCTGGGGTGGAGCCAACTCTAACCACAGGGCAGCCCTGTCTGCATTCCTTCAGAGTGACTGACAGCTGCGTGACTAGCTCGGCTCATCTCAGCTCGTTTTTGGATCGAGTTGAAAGAGCTGCCTCCTCCAGGCTAATTCAAACGACTGCCTTTTGAAATCCTCCGATTCGGGAGCGAGGGAGTCAAGGCAACAGGTCCAGAGGGTGGCTGGCTAGCTAGCTGGGTGGTGTTCAGATTGCTGGCTTGCACATTTCTGAGCGAGAGGTTGCCTGACAGAGGCTCCTGTACCTTGGAAGCCGAGTTCTCTTAACTAGGATCAAGTCCATCAGTGCCTGTCCTGATAAAGGCCTGGGCTGACGGAATCTCAGTGAAGGAGTGGTTCTAAGACCCTGGAGTTTCCAGGCCTCACTTGGCTCCTAATGAGAAAAGGGTGCGGGGAGGGGACATAAGTTGAACTTTTTTTTTTTTGGCCTTCCAAAGGTTTGTTCCATTTATTTATTTATTTATCGAACATGTGCAAGACAACAAGTATAGGTGTGAACATAAACAAGAACAAAGGGAGTAAATAGAGATAAATGGGGATAGTAAGACAGGGACGGTAGGCACTCTGGTGCGCTTATGCATGCCCCCTTTAAGGACCTCTTAGGAATAGGGTGAGGTCCCCGGTAGACTGTCTGAGGTTGAAGGTGTGAGGGGTTGAGGCTGTAACAACCGAGTCGGGTAGGGCATTCCAGGCATTGCTGAAGTCGTATTTTCTGCAATTGAGTTTGGAACGGCTTACCTTGAGTTTGCATCGGTTGTTTGCACATCAAAGCTGAACAGAAAATTACACCAGTCTAATTGCTTTCTGCCTTGTTCCACGATGTAGTGGTCAGTGATCACTAGAATTGGAAAGATAGAGGTTCAAATCACTGCTGGGTTAGTAGGGAATTTGAGGGTAGAATCTTAGGAGAGAGATTCTGAAGATCATTGACTGGAATCACACATTGGGTTAAGCTAGTAAGTAGCTCTTCGTCGTTTAGTGCATTGGGAAAATTCCACCATTGTGGTGCTTTGTTTAAATAGACCAAAGTTTACTGTGGTAACACAGGTCACTGAATTAGAAGAACCCTGTAGTCCGATCCCATGTGTGTTTCAAGAAATCCAGACACGGAGCATCTCTCTCCGATTGTGTGTAGAGAAGGTGCCCATGGATATTTTGTTTTGGCATCAGACTCTCTGCCCCACCTGGTTTTTTACATTAAAGAATTATTTTAATTAAAAAAATGAAAAGGCAGAATGCTACAAAGCAAAAGTACCAGCCCCCAGACTTAACTTTATTTCCAAGAATACCTCCAGGGCTCAAAAAGATCCCATGAGCTTTCTTAGAAAATAAAAATGATGTACTGCTACAGTCCAGGTGCTATGTGTATCTGCCCTGGAAAAGGAGCAAGAGATCACATGTGGTAGGGAAGATGCTGCGTTTTTTGTTGCCATCCTTCAAACCTGCTCCGTCTTACACTCTTTTTAAAAAGTATGGGCCTCAACACTGAATGAAGTGGATTTGGCACCCCTTTCCAAAAAACTCTGGGTTATTGATGATCTATTTTTGGGATCAAGGTTTCCCAGATGGTAAAATGTACTTCCGTTGTGGAGATGCAGACATTCTGGGGAAAGTGTGAAGAACCTTTTAATTCAGGAGGGTCAAACTGGCGGCTTGTGGGCCAGATGTGTCACCCACAGGCCACGCCCACCCCAGCTCCATGAAGGGAAAAACATCATGTGACGGCAACGTGATGTACATGTGTTTGTTACAATAAATTATTTTTCCCAGTGTTTCATTATGCAATATTATTTTCATTCTTCATTTGTATTCATTTTGGAGTTTGAATAGAGATAATCTTCAGTTATGACTACAGAGTTCCAGTTGCTAAGGAAGGTGATTGTTAAGTGAGTTGCATCCAGTTTCATGACATTTTTGCCATAGTTTTTAAACAAGTCACTATAGTTGTTAAGTGAATCACATGGTTGTTAAGCGAATTTGAGTTCCCCCATTTTCTTTGCTTATCGCAAACCAGTTGGGAAGGTCGCAAATGATGATCATATGACCCTGGGATAATGCAACCATTGGAAATACATGTTAGTTGCCAAGTACCTGAATTTTAATCACATAAACGTGGTGATGCTACAACAGTTGTAAGTGCAAGGACCAGTTATAAATGATTTTTTTCAGTGCCACTGTAACTTCGAATGATCATTAAACAAATGGTTGTAGGTTAAGGACTATCTATTTTATGGCAAATATGTATGTATATTAAGATGATATTAAAGGGGGGGAGTGATGGCAAAAAGTTTGTGAACCTCCGTTTTAGACATTTAGATATATGATTTTCTAATTAGTTGTGTGTTGGTTCAGCGTGCGGATGCTTGGTTTATTTTGAAGAGGCACTTCATGGAGATAATGTGATTCTTCTTGTGGAGGCAAAGAATTGGCACAGTTCTCCTTGATGGAACACTTGTGTAACCCTAAGATATTGTCCAGCAGTTGTACTGGTGAGACCTGGCACAGATGAAGTGAAGCAATGCAGCTATGTTGCTTCTCATTTAGAAATACTGGGGAGGGTAAGGGAGATGTGGTAACTGCAAAGCAATCTTATTAAAGCCAAGCATCCTTCAAAATATTCCACAACCTGCTCTATATTTATTGAACCATCTTATCATTAATCGGATTCTTCAATTTTTTAGATATCTCAAAATCTGACCCAAGGGGCTTTAAGCTGAAACTTGTGGAGGAAGGAAGAGAGACCTATATAAAATATGGAAGGAGTCAATAATGAGCAGATAAATGCCGGAAGCAATATTGTATTTCTTTGTATTTTATTTTATTTGTATTCTGCCTTTATTATTTTTACAAATAACTCAAGGCATGGAACATATCTAAATCACCTTCCTTCTCCGGATTTCCCCACAACAACAACCCTTGAGGTGAGTTAGGCTGAGAGAGAGTGATTGGCCAAGATCACCCAGCTGGATTTCATGGCTAGAAATCCCAGTCTCCCACTTTCTAGCTGGTGCCTTAACTACTAGACCGGGGGTGTCAAACTCACATCATCACGATATCGTCTTGTGATGTATCGCGTCTTCCACCCCCCCTGCTAAACTGGGCTTGGGTGTGGCCAGCATAGGCCATGAGTTTGACACCCCTGTACTAGACCAAGTTTTGTGACCCGATGGTTCTATTGCCCATATAGAACTGTAAAGAGCAGGGGAAACAAACAGGCAAAATTAGAATCATTAAGAAATTTATAAGAAAATGATTTAGAAGACTGAGTTAATAGAAAAATAACTCATTCCACTCATGAATTTGATAGAGTAACTTGTAAGTTGAATGTAAGGATTGAGGAATATAAATTATTCAAAAATAATAAGACAGATAAAATGGAGACAGAATAACATTATCTATAAAGAAAGTACATACATATATATTGAGGTTCAGAATTTAACCAAGAGTATAAGAAAGGCAGAAGATCTGGATGATGCCCTTCCAGGCCATACTACAGAATTTTCAGGGAAGAGATACATAGTAATGGGACCCAGAAAACCTTTGAAAAATAAAGCTGGCCAAAATTAAACTGATCCCAATATTTCTCTGGTCTTCCAGCTGTTTCAGTTCCCAAAGGATTGAAGAAGAGATAAGGGGATTAGCTTTCCTAGATCTAAATCTAACAAGTATGAAAATGCTGGTTGAAGAGGTTTCAGTGTAGCACTTCCTTCGGTGGAAGTGAAGACATCATCTTTAAGATAAAAGGGAAGATAAAAGCACTAAAACTGAATTTTGTTGGCTTTCCCAGTAAGTAAACCAAGGGTGGATCCATTGCTAGAAGATAGGTGGATAATAACTGGAAAGGGGGAAGAGGACATAACATTTCAGTTTCTATTTTGCTATGAATCTCTCCCAAAATTGATATTCCTTTCAAATGAACCTAAGCAAAACAATTAGCAGAAAGAGGAGGAGTATGTATAGTTAGGGAGTATCTGACTGTCATGAATGAAGTCTCTAGGACCCAGCCAATTACCCATGTGAATCTTCAAAGATCTTATGGATTCTTCTGCTATGCCAGTTGCTGTGATTTGTTTAACAACTGTGACCAAAATGTTTGTAAAATCATGATTAACTTAATAATCTTCCTTAGCAATTAAAAGTTTAGTGCCTATGGACATAGGTTAAGGACTACTTGTGTGGCATAGTTTTAAATTACTTGGATAATAGAAAATTATTACAGATAACATTAAGAGATTGGGAATAGCAAGCACTGCAGGAGGATCATGGAATAATGAGCCAGAACCAGTGAGAGGAATTTCAACAGAGATAATGGCAATCCTACATTAGGATAAGAAAAGAAAAGAGTGTAGGATTGGGAATGGAGCACGTGATAAAGGATCTGTGTATCTTTGTGGATCACAAGTTAAAGATGAACTAGGAGTGTAATGGAGCTGTAAAAAATGCAAAGGCAATTCTCAAATGCATCAACAGAAGTATAGGATTACATTTGAGAAGTAATCAAACCTTTTCATTCTAAATTAGTCAGACAACTTTATATAATTTTAGGCACCACATTTGAGGAAGAATATTGACACTGGAACATGTCTAGAGGAGAACAATCAAGGTGATAAAGGGTCTGAAAAAAAAGTGGGGGAATCATGGGGAACAGTTGTTGGATAGGCTGGAGAAGAAAGTACAGCAGGGAGATGTGATAGCTGTTTCCAAAGTATCTAAAATGCTGTCAGATAGAAGACAAGGCAGAATTATTCAGAGTTGCTCTGGAATGCAGGGCAAAGAACAACCATTTTAAATTACAAGAGAATAGATTCTGGTGGGATATTAGGATCAGAATAAATTCAGAGATGGTAGACTCTATTGTGTTGGAGTTATTTAAACAGAAACTGAAAAACCATCTGTTGTAGATCTATTGTATTGAATTCCTGCACTGTTCTATATAATCTCTAAGATCCCTTTCAACCTTTGCATTCTATGTTTCAATTAATATTTAAAGCACTAATCCAGGTTAACAAAATCTAACAAAATTGACTCGTACTCTGTTCTGTGGAATACATTTCCATATAAGATTTCTTGAAGCTTGAATAAATATATCCACTTGTTTTAGGTTTCCCATTGTACCTGTCAGCCCCCTTACTATCTTTCTTTAAATGCACATACCCATATTTTGAAGCTAATGCCACATAAGGACAAGAACTAATACTAGGGTTTATCCAGAGTTGGGAAGCTATTGGGAGTTGGGAAAAGTGAGACATTCCTCTGATGACCCATCTTTTTCTATCTGGATTCAGTTCAACTCCAGCCTCAACAAGAAAAAATACTAACTAGCTTTCTAATTTATAAATATAGAAATAAATTACATAAGTTTATTTCTATAAATTACTTTTATAAATAGCCCTAGTTGCCTTTCAAATGGACCAAAGAGCAGCTTCAAAAAACAGGGCAGAAGATTGTGAGTTCTAGTCCCAGATTAGGCATGAAAGCTGGCTAGTTGATTTTCGGTTAATTACTTTCTCTCAGCCCAAATCACATCGCAGAGAAAATAGAAAGAAGAAGATGGAGAAAATAGGAAGAGGAAGGTGTTTGCCACTCTATAAAAATAATACAGGTGAGATACAAATCCATTCATTCATTCATTGTTATCTTTGATCTCAAGTTCTTAAATGCATCAACCTGTTGTCCAGATCTCTTGTTTGTTTTCTGCTGCAGTGATTCTAATCTAAGTCCAAGGTTTGGAGATTATGGCCCTCTAGATGCTGTGGGATTCATTATTACCAGCCATAGAATCCATGGTCAAGGATAATGGAAGATGTATTCAAATAACTCCTTGAGACCTGTAGATTTTTCATTCCCCAGTCTACATATTAGAGAGGTAAATGATTTATTTAAAGAGTGTAAGGATTTGGATTTTATAAAATGAAGCACACAAGTAAAAATTCATAGAATTCAGCATGGGAATATATATTTGAACATATGATTCATTTTCCATTGTATTTCATATCCCCAAACCTAAAAAAGGTGGAATAATATAAATATGCAAAGAAAATTGTTTCATAAAGAACAGTAAGCAAAAGAAAGGATAGGTTAGAAAAAGGCACATTTGACAGCTAGAAATTTCTCAATTGTCTGGATATGAGACACAATTCACGTGTTCATTATTGGGTGTTGTGAGTGAAACTGTATTCTTATGATGGGCCTAAAGTGTATACATGTGCAGAGTTTATAAAAATGATTGAGGTATGCCCATGCCATCTTAACTTCTGATGTGGATCCTTCATATAACAATTGAGGTATTTTTTGTTACCATTTTAGACTGCTTGTGGTATAAGCCTTGGGGTGATCTGCTAAGAATGTGTGACAAATGCTCAAGTCATAAAAGTAATTCATAAACAGCTGATGAGTTGGTAAACCTGTTTTTAGAGATGGACCAGTTCAGATGATGAACATGGATACAAGTAGTTGCAGTTCCTCCGTGCAATAAAATCAAACCTTTCCATAAAGAAAACTAGAGGCTAAGGAACTAGATATACTGCTTTGCCCTGACATTTGCTTGTTCAATTTTATAGAAAAATAACACAAGTAGTTCGGATCATTACAAGCACAGTTTCTTTTTCCATCTGACATGTATGAAAACTAAATGGCTTCTTGGGGATAATTTCTATTTGGCCAGAATGGGGAGTGGATCCAGCACAGGATAGCTACCTGTTTCAAAAAATATGGCTGCTCTATTCTTCACTGACATTGGATATTTTCAGCCTTCTCCTACTCTGCTTTATTTATAGAGATTATAGCCCTCATACTGCAGAGCATTTGGCTAGGAATTGGAGGGATTATTGACAGAATAAGGGTGCTAGATTGCAGAAGACTGAATAGTACTGTGGCAGCAATAATTAAGAATCCCTTACAGATTGACATCTACAAACAGAAACTTACACCATAGGTTGTAATTGCAAGTATGATTATTCATCTCCATCTAGTATTAGAAATCCAGGGAACTATCCTTAGTAGGATATATATTGCACAGGTAAGAAAAATAGGGTTTCCCCCTACCTACATAATGCTTGCCAGTTTAAATCAGTTTTGACTGTCAAGGAATTCAGCGCAATGTACTTTTGAGACAGGTGTGAAGGCGTCCTCAATCCACTACAGCAATTTGAACTTTGTATGTGCTGAAGTAAATATATGATGTGCTTTTAGGGTCCTTCTATATCAAAAGTCATTAGAACTATTTAAAAAGTTTTGCAGCTACTCTATCTTTTCTTCCTTGGTAGGTCTTTTCTAATGGAAAAGATAAAATATATGGAAGAATTATAGGTTAGAAGACATTTCCCAAGGTAACATTTCAGATATGAAACAGTTTGATTGCACAACACAACCTACCTAGAATCCACCAGGGTGCTTCTATACAACAAACTAGATCATTACTCAAATCTAGTAATTCTGGGGTTGAAGAACTCCATTTTGGAATAGGATACTGTAAATGAGCATAGCACACTAGCCACACTCCCTCTCTCAATAATGTAAAGCTGGACAATATTCTAGTACTGAAGCTATCATAACAAGAGACACTCTCAGTGCAGGAACCTGTGGCTCCAGTTTGTGAAAGCTGGCTGGAAACATTCATCAGCTACTGACAAGTTTGACATTCATCTCTTGATTTGCCCTTTGGCCTTCACGATGGTGATGATGAAGCCATACCAAGACAGCCCAGCCAATGATTGTCCAAGGATCTGTCACTATCCCTGCCAGAACAAACAACAGAGACAAATGGCCCCCATCAACAGTAAATGGCACTTAATCACATGCAGAAGGGAAACTGGTCAAGCAGACAATCCAGGCACCATATGTGAATTCTTAACTAATCGCCATAAATTGCCCCAATTTGTTAACAAGCTTTGCAATGGGCATATGAACCCCAAAAGCTACAAAATTCTTTCAACTGCAGCTGCATGGAAATAATTTTGCACTTGTGCCTGCCTGGACTTTTTCCCAATTTGACTGAAAATGGCAGTCCTGGAGCTGGTGCTGTTTGTTGCCTTTAGCAGTCTAAGCTTTGTGCAGTGCTGGTGAAGGGTATTGGTAAAGGAGAAACTTAAAAAGAAAAGTTGAAGGAATCATTGAAGCCATACTTCATGTGAAACTGGACAAAGGTATTAAAGCTATAATTCATACAATAGCTGATGTACTATCCAAATCACTCTTCCCAACTGAGTGCCCTTCAGATGTCTTAAAACAATTTCCAATTATCATATGGGCTGGGGCTTATGGGAATTTTATTCCAACTTATTTGATGGAAGCCCGTTTGAGAAGCTTATCTCTGAGATGCATCCTCAGTTTTGCCTAAAAAATATCCAAAGGAGTAGACTACAATTAATTAACTAACTAACAGAGGCAGAAGAGATTAAGAAGAGGTGCAAAATTACACAGAAGAGCTATAAAGAATGAGCTTAACGTTCCTGATAACTACGATGGGGTGGTCACTTACTTCGAGCCAGACATCCTAGAATGTGAAGTGAAATGGGCCTTAGGAAATCTGAGCAACAACAAAGCTAGTGGAGGTGACAGTGGTCCAGCTGAGCTATTCAAAATCTTAAAAGACGATGCAGTAAAAGTGCTACACTCAATTTGCCAGCAAATTTGGAAAACTTAACAGTGGCCACAGGATTGGAAAAGGTCAGTTTACATTCCAATTCCAAAGAAAGGCAATGCCAAAGAATGTTCAAACTATTGCACCATTGCACTTATTTCACATGCTAGTAAAGTTATGCTCAAAATCCTACAAGCTAGGCTCCAACAGTATGTGGATCGAGAACTGCCAGAAGTACAGACAGGATTTTAATGAGGCAGAGGAACTAGAGATCAAAATGCCAACATATGCTGGATCATGGAGAAAGCTAGGGAGTTCCAGAAAAACATCTACTTCATTGACTATGCTAAAGCCTTTGATTGTATGGATCACAACAAATTGGTGCAAATTCTTAAAGAGATGGGAGTACCACACCATCTTATTTGTCTCCTGAGAAACCTATATGCAGGTCAAGAAGCAACAGTGAGAACTGGACACGGAACCACTGATTGGTTCAAAATTGGGAAAGGAGTCTGGCAAAGCTGTATACTGTCACTCTGCCTATTTAACTTATATGCAAGGCACATCATGAGAAAGGCAAGACTAGATGAATCAAAAGTTGGAATTAAGATTGCCAGAAGAAATACCAACAACCTCAGATATGCAGATGATACCACTCTAATGGCAGAAGTGAAGTGGAACTGAAGAGCATCTTGATGTGGGTGAAGAAGGAGAGTGCAAAAGTTGGCTTGAAACTCAATATTAAGAAAACTAAGATCCATCCGCCCTTTCAATTCCTGGCAAATAGATGGGGAAGAAATGGAGGTAGTGACAGATTTTATTTTCCTGGGCTCCAAGATCACCGCAGATGGGGACTGCAGCCAAGAAATTAAAAGACTCTTGCTCCTGGGGAGGAAAGCTTTAGCAAATCCATACAGCATACTAAAAAGCAGAGACGTCACCCTGCCAACAAAAGTACGTATAGTCAAGGCTATGGTTTTCCCAGTTGCAATGTATGGCTGTGAAAGTTGGACCATAAGAAAGGCTGAGTGCCAAAGAATTGAACTATGGTGCTGGAGAAGACTCCTGTGAGTCCCTTGGACTGCAAGGCAATCAAACTGGTCAGTCCTAGAGGAGATCAACCCTGACTGTTCTTTAGAAGGCCTGTTCCTGAAGATGAAACTCAAATACTTTGGCCACCTATGAGAAGGAAGGACTTACTGGAGAAGACCCTAATGCTGGGAAAGATTGAGGGCAATAAAAGAATGGGACGACAGAGAATGAGGTGGCTGGATGGAGTCATTGAAGCAGTCAGTATGAGCTTAAATGGACTCCAGAGGATGGTAGAGGACAGGAAGGCCTAGAGGAATGTTGTCCTTGGTGTCACAATGGGTTGGACATGACTTTGCAACTAACAACAACAGACTACCATTTCCGTAATTCTCTTTACTGTCCGCTATTTTAAAATTTACAACAATTTTTTCTTGGGAGGTGCATTGTAGTATTTGTTTGTTTTTCCCTTTTTAGGGCTTGAAGACAAAATTATAAGTACCCTGCCCAGTTCTTTCCTCACAGGCATTTTCTGAGTTAGGTTAAAATGAAAGACAGCAACTAGTTGAGCAAAATTAGCAAGCTTCAAGACAGAATGAAAATTTAAAAATCAGGTCTCACTCACTCTAGCCAAATGCCACATTGCCCACTCTGACAATATCCATAATATGCATATGATTACACTGTTGAGTGCAGCAGTTCAGCGTTTGTACCTCTTCTAAGCCTGGAACACAGGACATGAAAAACAGGCCATCTTTTATGCTGAATTTGAAAATTTCTTGGAAGCTATTTGCTAACTGACTGTAATAGTATTAGCTTTTACAATATTGGGTCTATGTTAAGTTAGGATTTCTGGCAAACATGTCATGAAGTCGCTGTAATTGAAGCAGCAACATCTCGCATCGCTGAGATTGTTGTTGTTGTGTAGAAACAATCATGAGTACAACAATTTGATGGATGATACTTCAGACAGACTTTCATTATACATCAAACTTGCATGACCTAGATGCTTTTTAGTACCTGTTCCCACAACACAGAGATACACAGTTCATATTTTAGACTATTGCATGGTTCAAACATAGTTATTGTGAATATTTTATGGTTCAAGGTGCTGCCTAAACTCAGAAAATAGGATTAATTAATAAGGTACAATAATATACAATGCAAACACGCCTGACATATTCCTTTGCTTTGTCATTCTGTCAGTTTCTTTTTAAACTGGGACATCTTTCCACTGGTACAATTATGATGGAGCCCAAACTAAACCAAATAAAACATAAATACTAGGCAAACTTGAGGATATCTGTGAAATACATTCCCCTTACCGGCTTCCATCACTTTCTACTGCATGTGAAGCTCATGTAACTCCATACAAATATTCCACCCCCCAAAATAAGAAAAAATAATATTCAAAACTATGTTAGGAAGATATCTACCCTTGACTACCTTTCTTCTTGGTACCCGATTTTCTTCTTGCAAGGAACTTTGTTTATTTGTTTCGGGAAGGAATCACATTATCCCTTGCCTTTATGAATTGCCATGGCCCAGTTGTTACCACTTCATGCAAAATTTGTGAGAAATCAAAACACAATCAGACCCAGCCATTCAGACTTGTTCTCCCCATCTTTGCAGGATTTAACTTTATTCAGGTTATGGATTTTTTTCCTAGAGATATGGGTTGTCCTCAACTTATGAGGACATGTTAAGTGACATGTTATGAGCATTTGTTAAGTGAGTTTTACCCCATCTTATGATCTTTCTTAACCACAGTTGTTAAGTGAATCACTGCAATTGATAAGTTAGCAACCTGGTTGTTAAATGAATCTGGCTTCCCTATTGACTTTGCTTGTCAAAAGGTTGCAAAAGATGATCATACAACCTTGGGGCAGAGCAATGGTCATAAGTATGAACCAGTTGCCAAGCATGAATTTTGACCACATGATCATGGCGATGCTACCAAGTTTGTAACTGAAAAATGGTGATAAGTCACATTTTTCAGTGCTGTTCTAACTTTGAA
>AZIM01003396.1:47660-57957 GCA_000516915.1 Ophiophagus hannah | reverse complement strand
TTTGGGGGAACAGGGGAGCAGAGGGAGGGGGGGGGACCACAAATAAAGAGGGGAAGATGGAAGGAGTCGCCTAGATCTTTGAAATGGTTAGGGGTTCAAATCCCCCCTCCCCAAGCCTTGTTGGCCTTTCTAGAGGTTAGGCTGGGCCATCTTCAGGCAAGGATTGCTCTGTTTCCTGCAGTTCACACTGATCGTCAGTGGGTAAACAGTGGGAAAACGAGGCTCGGGTTGTGGGAAGGGGGAGAAGTTTGGGAGGAGGCCCAGGGGTCTTCTTGAAGGTGAAAGTGGCCTTGGGGCAGCAGATTTGGCTCTGGAACTCTTCCAGGCAGCAAAGAGGGATTCAAAACAGACCGCCGCCCCTAAAGATGCCAGCTTTCCTCTTGCCACTCCTTGCCCGCCCGGAGAATCTGGAGGGTCAGCTCTGCCCTGCCCACAAGGCACAGCCTGTGGCAGCTCCAAGAAAGGAGGGGGTTTTCATGGAACCCCCCTTCCTGCCACCCCGAAAACTACGGAGAAGCCAGTCAGGGACTCCATGCATCCTGGGTGCCAAGGCAGTTATGGGGCAGCTGCGTTCAGACAAGCTAGAGAGAAATCTGATTGTTTTGTGGTTTAGTGAGCTGTTGGGAAGCATTGCTGCTTCATGGGCCACTCTGTCTGGCCCTTATTGTGGGGTGCAGACTAAGAGGCCCCTGTCCCCCCAACTCAGTGGGATTCAGGAAAAATGGGAGTTTCTTGGCACAGTTTTCCACTCTGGTGCTGATCAAAATGTCCCCTTCTCCAGGAAAGCTTTTGGCTGTGTTTGTTCCAGGCCAGGGAAGGAAAGAATTGCTATTCTAGACCAGGGTTTCTCAAACTATCCATGATGAAGAACTAGGGTTGATTTGTTTTTTAATTTCCAATCTGTCGCAGGCCAATACTTTTGTAAAATGCCATAAAAATGGACCAATAGCAAACTGAGATGGGGAGAAAATGCAAAATAAAAGCCCACAATTACTATTAGACTCTGCAGGCAGCGTCTGGATGTTGCAACGGATGTCAGATTGCTCGAAAAATCTCCAAAGCCTTGAATCTCGTTGCCAATGAACGATTTGGGGACCCACCACCACATTTTGAGTCAGGCTTCTCTCGATTTTGGGGCAAAGGACCCAACGGAGATAACCAATCCTATTTTTCTAGCTCCCCTTTTAGGTGAATCAAACCTTTGCCAGTTGTCCATTTGGCCATGGATGGATTTCTTGTGCAATAAAAATTCCCCAGGCCAGAAATGCTAAAAAGAGGAGGTTCACCCCCCAATTTTATTCCTGTTTCCCCTCCCCCAAGAAACCTGCCTGCAGCTATAAGTTAAGCTCTGACAGCAGGTATGAAGCCAGTAGAGTGAAAAGCAGTGTGTGTGTTGTGCTGCATTTGCACAACATCCTGGACTGGATTCCGCAGGCTTGATAAGCTGCAATCTTGGTCCTGTTTCTTGGTGGCTTAGCTTGGGNNTTCCGCAGGCTTGATAAGCTGCCATNTTGGTCCTGTTTCTTGGTGGCTTAGCTTGGGCATTGGGTTAGCTTCTAATTTTATCAAAGTTTAGTAATAATTTGTTTCTGGAACTTTGCACTTCAATATGGCCCAAGGGCTAATCAAGAAAGAAAGAAAGAAAGGAAAAAAAGAAAGAAAGAAAGAAAGAAAGAGGAAGAGAAAGAGAAAGAAAAAGGAAGAGAAAGGGAAGGAAGGAAGATTAATTTAAGGCCAAACCCAGCAAAAGTGTTAACCCAGGATATTTCTCAACCCTCTCCATTTGAAGATTAACAAATCAGTGGAACAGCTTGCCTTCAGNAGTTGTGGATGCTCCATCACTGGAGATTTTGAAGAAGATATATATTTGGCCAAAATTTGTCCAAAATGGTATAGTCTTTCGCTTCAGCAGGGGGTTGGACTAGAAGACCTCCAAGGTCCCTTCGAACCCTATTTCTGTGTTCTATCTCAAAGGTGTTTTTTCAAGAGGCAATTGGACTTTTGGTTTTTTCTTTGAAGACATTTCGCTTCTCATCCAAGAAGCTTCTTTGGCTTTGACTTGGATGATGAAGAATGGAAGGAGTGGATGGAGCCATCCAGTCAGAGCTGAAGAACCTTCTTGGATGAGAAGTTAAATGTCTTCAAAGAAAAACCAGAAAGTCCAGTTGCCTCTTGAAAAAAACATCTTTGGGACAACCAAAAACCTGGATGACTGAGAATTTCCATAGATATTCTGTGTTCTAAGGTGTCAATTTCAACTCCCAGAATTCCCCCCAGAATTCCCCAGCCAGCTGTACTGACTGTGGAATTCTGGGAGTTGAAGTCCACACATCTCCCACTGGCCAAGGTTGAGAAACGTTGATCTAGGAAGGAAATTATGCTTGTTATTAAAAAAGCATCTCCAAATGTTTGTCATTTGATTGTGATTTTGCTCCTTGGCTTCCCATTGAAAACAACTTTGGTTTCCCATGAAAATGGAGGGAAAATAAGGTAACCCTTAAAGATTTTTCAGCAAAGAGCATTAAAAGAAGCAGGATCCAATTTGAATGTAATCTGGAAACCATCCACCCCGGATGCAGTTCTGCGCCACTTTGGGGTGCCTTAAAGTAGGAGGGTGACCCAACAGGGCTTTTGAGACCAGGATAGGCAAAATGTGTCCAAATCCCAGCCTGTGCCAGCCATTTCCACCCGGCCCTTCCACTCGGTGGAATGGAAAGCCGCTGGGCAGCTGCCTCCATTTGTCTGGAGGCACCAGTTGGATAAAGCTGGATTAATCGGTGAATTATATTAAAAAGCAGTGAAGATGGAGGTTGGCCATTGCAGTGGATGGGATTTAAAGCTGGTTAGTTCAGTTTAATCCTATCGGTTTCACTTAAAGGCAGTTAAATCTGGAATTTACTTTAAGACAGAGAAGAAAAGCAACAAAACAAAGAGATGATATTTTGAAATTTTGGGTGTTTCCTCACCCCAATCTTAACTCTGAATTAACATTTCTGAGGGGTTTGGGCTGATGAACGTCAAAGCAAGTGTGTTAAAACTGAGGCAGGCAACTGTGATGACTTTGCGACCTGTGGACTTCAACTCCCAGAATTCCTGAGCCAGCATACCAAGGCTGCCAGGAGGATTCTGGGAGTTGAAGTCCACTCATCTTCAAGCCACCAAGTTGAGAAACACGGCATTAGCAACAGGGCAAATGCAATATTCAGCCTTCCAAAAAAGTTCCCCCTCAAAATAAATAAATTAGGAAGTGGCTGCCATGATGGATGTTTGAACGGATTGTTCTAACGCTTTTGGGGTTTCTCTCCCCCCCCCCAAAAAAAGTCCGTGGTTTACAACGCCCAGCAAAAATCTTCAGAAAAGTTTCTGTATTTATTCTTGGTAGAGGATCTCCCCAAAGGAAGATGAGGAAGACAACAAAACTTTTCCTGTTTTTTTATTGTGCTTAAACAGCTGTTTAGGTGAGCTTTGGTTTTGCTTTGGAATTTTGGGAGGGGGTTTTTCCCAAGGGACCCTATCAACGGAATGGAAAAAAATTGTGAATTTTTTTCTCTTTCTTGGATTCTCCAGCATTGTCTTCTCCCCAGTCTGGAAATTTAGAACTCCCAGCATTCCTAGTGGCTGGATGAGAGTGCTGGGAGTTGTAGTCCCAGGAGAACTGGAGGGTATCGGGTTACGGGAAGCTGACCCACTGCCTCAATTTGACCCAAAGCCCTGAAGGGTTCTGCGGTAAAATAAAATAGACATCAGGCCTTAAATATGAGCCAGACGTGTGCGGCGGCAGCCAAAAAAGCCAATGCAATCCTAGGCTGCATGAACAGAGGGATAGGATCAAGAGCACGAGAAGTATTTATAAAGCGACAGGGCATCCATTCGTCTGAAATGGTATAGACTCTCCAACTCAAGCAGGGGTTGGACTAGAAGACCCCACTCATTCTATGCTCTAAAAATAAATCCAAGCTAAAGGTACACATCCTGAGAGGGTGAAGTGAATTATTCTAGGAGGACAGGTTGAGAACATAGAACATGGAATAACAGAGTTGGAAGAGACCTTGGAGGTCATCTAGTCCAACCCCCTGCTCGAGAGGAGACCCTGTCCCATTTCAGACAGATGGCTGGCCAGTCTCTACTTAAACTCCCGGTGACTTCTTGGCAAAGCAAGAGAAATCCTTTGCTGTAGCCTTCTAGGATTGTCTTTTCTACTTCCCTGGTCTAGCCTTAGATTTCCAAGTGGTCCCCCATCCCAAGCCTACCCTAGTTCTAGCGCCGAGAAGGGGAACATTCTGGAGCAAATCTAGGCCATAGCATCAAGACAAGTCCCTTCCTCTGAGGGGGAGGAGGTCAGCAGAGAGACCCCCCACCCAAGGCTGCACAGTGCCATCCTTAACGTCCCCCTCCCTAGCTCTCAAGCTAGTTCAGCCAAAGTCTGGGGAACGAAATTGCCTACAGCTGAAGGTTCACCCCCTCCAAGAGCCCAAGAAACAAGGGGAGCTGCAAAGAAGGGAAACGTTTGAGGCATGGGGAAGACTTGAATACAGGGCAGGGGGAGAAAGGGGTTTGCTGGGCCAGAATTGAGCAACTTAGAAGTGAGGTCTTATTCAGGGCATCGTCGAGGCCCCTGAGGACGAATCACTGTGTTACCCCCCAAATTAATGCTGGGCGATTTCAAGTCAATCTCCCTCTCTCCCAAAAGGGTGCCTGCTTGCCTTCAAGTCAGCACGGAATATAGACCTGGGCTGCATCCCCACGACCCCATGGAAAATATGGGCTTTCGCACACACTGCCCCCCCTCCTTGGTTCGTTTTAATCCAGCTTCGTTTTTTGTCTCATCGCCGGAACTTTCCCCCGTTAAAAAAGGCAAAATATCCAAACTCCGAAAATCGGTTTCTCCAGGTGAGGTGAATGGGATTGGGGTTTCCTTGGAGAACACAGGTGAATTTGATGGCCAGGTGAGGTGCGCCGTGTGAATGCCATTAATCCCAAGGTGAGGCTGAGGCCGTTGGCATCTGCACGAACCATGTGGCACCCGCACTGGGACACTAGGAGAAAAACGTGTGTGGGAATTAGGGCTCCCATGGTCCCCAGCCAACATGTGAAAGCCGGGGAGTTGCAAGCTGGCATGTCTGAAGGCCAACAGATCAGGGAAGCGAAGGCCGTTTAGCTATTATCAACTTGCAACGGCTTTAGATCAGTTTGATTGCTATTGTGGCTCCCGTTTACAGAAAGAATGACCCAAAGCATTATTTTTAGGGTTGTTTTTATTTATTTTTTTCTCCCAAATAGCCTCAACGGTTCATTTTCATCCTTGTGACCTTTCATGTTTCCCCTTTTCCAAAACTTTATCCGAATTTGTGGCAAAAAGTCCTCCTGCCCTTTTCTATGTGCACGTAATGAACATTGTTATCAAATGTAAATTTATTTGTACATTATTAATATTTCAGTTTTTTTATCTGGGAAGAAGGTTTGAAAAAAAAACCCATTAAAAAAAAGATCCTGCAACCCTCTTTCTTTTTTTAAAGAAGAAGAATGGACTGGGAAAAAAGCGATTAATTTTAAAAATGAAAACCCTGTCATTTTATTTTCTCTCCTTTTTTTAACAGCATTCCATTTGGGGTGGAAATCAGATTTAATTTCCTTTACTTTTTTTATAACAGATACTTTTTTAAAGCAACGGAAAAAAATACCTTTCCTGTTTTAATTTATTTTTTTCTGGGGAGGGGTTGGGTGGGATAAACTGTGATTCTACATATTTACCCTGTAAAATTCCTGTATTCTTCAATGTTATTGTAAAGTGTTACTGATAAAGATGATTATGAGCAAATGAAGACGTCCAACCCATGTACATTTAGCACAAAGGGGAATACAATTGATTCTATACTTCGTATACGTTGTTTTCGTCTTTATTTTCTTGGGATGGAACAAGTTGCAGAGTGGAAAACGAAGACCTACTCCCCATTCCAGCTAAATTTTCTCCAGATTTTCTGCAATTAAGAGAATTAAGAGAATCCCTCGCTGCATCCAGGGCTCCTGTTACAAACCCTGGAATGATGGGACAACTCATCACGTCCAACTCGTTGTGGCCAACTTACCGCAGGACAAACTCACCATGGCCAATTTGCCATGGCCACTTACCATGACCAACTTGCCATGGGCAACTCAACACAGTCACTTACCATGGCCAACTCAACATGACCATTTACCATGGCCAACTCAACATGGCCAACTTGCCATGGCCACTTACCATGGTCAGCTCAACATGGCCAAATCAACATGGTCACTTACCATGGTCAACTCAACATGGCCAGCTCAACAGGGCCAACTTGCCATGGCCAACTCAACAGGGCCACTTAACCATGGCCAACTCTCCATGGTCAACTCAACATGGCCGACTCGCCACGATCAACTGGCTGTGGGACAATTTAACAATTCAATTATTTAAAAGAATTTTAATTTTTGTCATTCTCATTTCATGCTGTGCCTCCTTTTTCATCATTTCTGTAATGAGCCTATTCCACCATTTTCTTGATATTAGTGTAACTCTCGTCCTGCAGCGAGTTGGCTGTGGTAAGTGTCCCATGGTGAGTTTTCATAGACCCCAGAAACCCTGCGGAGTGAAATTGTAGAATTGAAATTGTAGAAAAAGAATAGATTTTAGGGTTACATAGGGGTGGGGGGTGACATTGTCTGCCCTCCCCATTGAAATTCCATGATTATGCAATAAAAACTGGGTTTGGAAGCACCCTTAGCATCCAAGAATTAGATTCGCACAACATGCTAGACTAAACTAACCTCACAGTGACTTGTCTGCAGTTTGTCATATTAATGGAATCCTGTTTTTCTCTTAGGCTGCTGGCAGAATTAAGGCATCAAGGGAAACCAAGTTAAGATGGGGTGGCGGAGAAAGGAGTGGTTTTCATGCCATCTGAACAACACTAATGTTTTTTTTAGGATTATTAAGGATTTTTTTTTTTAATATTCAATCTTCTATTTGATTCACAAATAGGGACTGGTAAAATTTGGCGCAAGTCCTAACCAAGGACCTAGAGCTGTTAAGGCAACGCCTGAGTATATAGGCAGCTCCAAGTAACGTGGATTTTTTTTCAAACTCAGAATATTCAGGTCTAATAAGTTCAGACAGCGCTGTATTTAGACAGCGCTTTGATTTCTTCCTCCACAATCGCTCAACTTCAATTTGTAGATCCCGATATTTTGTTATTATTTTCCAGATGTTCCTCTTCCATTCGTGCATCACCTGGTATTGCAATATCAAATGAACCAGACTTTTTTTCTTTCCCACAATAGTGATGTTAGGCATGTTGTGGGCTACATGTCTGTCTGTCTGTCTGGATTTGAAAGTCCCACAGGATCTTGACCAGTTTGTTATAGAATTAATCTTTAATTCGATTCACAGCCTGGGACTGATGAAAACGTAACAGTTCAAGTCCTAAACAAGGACCTAAGAGCTGTTAAAGTAACGTCTGTGTATATAGGCGGTCCTGAGTTACTATGATTATGATTGATTATGATTATAGGAATAAGGCACGCTAAGCAAAAAATATACATCTTTATTTGCATCCTTGCTAAGCCAAACTTGGATTTAATCTTTTTCCCAGTGTGAGATCTTTGCTGACTTCCCAACAGGAAAGTTGGGTACCAACAACCAAGATGGTGGATGAGCTTCGATGGAGGGCTGGATGGAGGCTGGCTTACCATCTGTTGAAGGGGCTTGAAGTTGGAATCCTGTGCTGAGCAGGGGGTGGACTAGAAGGCCTTAAGCCACCCCTTTCAGCCTTGATTTGCCTAATTCCATTCTCACTGCAAGTTGTTCCCCATTTATAAACGTCTGTTTAGCGACCATTTGAAGTTACAACAGCAGTGGATAAAGTGACTTAAAACTGGTCTTCATGCTTGGCAACTGGTTCACATTTATAACAGTTGTAATGTCGCAGAGTCACGTGATCCCCTTTTGTGACCTGACAAGCAAATTCAATGGGGAAGTGAAATTCACTTAATGACTGTGTGACTAACTTAACCACTGCAGTGATTCAAATGCGGCAACAAGTGTTGTAAAATGGGGCGAATCTTCCTTGACAAATTTCTCGCTTAGCAACCTAAATTCTGGGCTCAATTGCGATCTAGGTAGTCCTCGATTTATGATGACAATTGAGCCAAAAGTTTCTGTTGTGAAGTGAGGCATTTGTTAAGTGAATTTTGCCCCTCTCTTCCCGTAGTTCTTAAGTGAATCACTGCAGTTGATAATGTTCTGACCCAGCTCCCCAAACACAACAAACCCTCTGTATTTAAATCAACAATTCCTTTATTAGGAGCGCCAGCAGCCCCGGCAAAAGTTTCTCTCTCACTGCAGCAAGCCCGTCCGTCCAGAAGATGAATAGTTGTCTGCCACATCTATTCATCTCCGCCCTCTGCCTTTGATCCCCAGAGCTAGGGTGGGGCTTCACTAGCAGCTGTGGCATTTCTGTCCCAAGGACCGGCCCATAGATTTCCACTGCTCTCCTCTGCCTTCTGCGCATCCAAGCGTCAGGCACTGGACTCGGCTCTTCCTCCTCTTCCTCATCAGCCACCTCCAGNNNCCCCCCTCTCTCTCTCTCTCTCTCTCTCCCCCCCCCCCCCCCCAAGCTCTCAGGTTCCCTTGATGCTGACTCTGACTCCCACTCTGCCTCCTCCTCCTCCTCCTCCTCCTCTGATTCAGCTGCTGGAGGGACCGGCAGCCAACAGGCTGCAACAGATAAGTTAGTAGCCTGGTCGTTAAGTGAATCTGGCTCCCCCCATTGAATTTGCTCGTCAGAAGGTCACAAAAGGGGATCACAGGACCCCAGGACACTGCAACCATCACAAAAATGAATCAGTTGCCAAGAGTCCGAAATTTTTTCAGATGACCACAGGGATGCTGCAACGGTTGTAAGTCTGAAAAATGCCATTTTTTTTAGTGCCGTTGCAACTTCAAACGGTCACTAAACAAACTGTTGTAAGTCGAGAACTACCTGTATTTCCCTAGCAAATCATTTTTTTGCTTGGCCAACTGTTGGAGTTGCCTTGTCGTTCCTTCCCTTGCCAGAAATCGAATGCAAAAAAAAAAAATCACACTGTGTTGGGAGAGGAGTTGTGCTCCTGGGGGTCGGGGTATGCGTGCATCCTTCATGCTTAGAAGGCCGAGGTGAGCCATTGTGACTCTCTGAGGATGTTCACAACTCTGGAAAGCTTTAGTTGTGGTGCTTGGAGAGTTTTTAAGACCAACCTGCATCTTGTTTTATGCCTATAAAGGGGCAAAAGTCCATCCCAAAAGGGCTCTTTTGGGTGCAACTCAATACAAGCCAATTAAATGCAAATTCCAGCTTTGTTTGAGACATTGGCCAGACACATTTTGGAAATATCTCTGCCCTCCCCAACATCCCCTTCAAGTCAAGGGCAAAATATAATGACTCATCCCTGCTGCAAATCTTACAAAACTTGACATTTAATCAGGGTGTGTGGTTGTTGGGTTTTTTTTGCCCTTTTATTAGAAACCCAATTTGACTGAAGAAAAAGTCTTAACAGTGCCCCAAAATTGCTCAACTCTGTTTTTCTTTTCCTGAATAGCTTCTTCTTGTAGAACAAGGACTGGAAGAAGAATAGAAAGGGCAAGAGTTACATGGAGGGGTGGCGTTGTCTGCCCTCCCCATTGAAATTCCATGATTGCACAATTAAACCAGGGTTTGGACGCACCCTTAGCATCCAAGAACTAGATTCGCACATCATGCCAGTGACTAAACACAGTGACTTGTCTGCGGTTTGTCATATTAATGGAATCCAGTTTTTCTCTTAGGCTGCCAGCAGAATTAAGCCATCAAGGGAAACCAAGTTAAGATGGGGTGGAGACAGGAATGGTTTGCATGCCATCTGAACAGCATTGTTGTTGTTGTTGTTGTTAATCTTTGGTGAAATTTACAGCCTTTGGGGCTGGTTGGTAGCTCAACAGCTCGAGTCCTAACCAAGGACCTGTTCAGGTAGCGTCGGAGGATAGAAGCTGTTCCGAGTAGGGTGGTTTTTTGTAGAATCAGGGTGTTCAAGTCTGATAAATTCAGAATTTCCAAATAGTGAGGTAGCCCTTTAGGTATTGCTCCAAGCACTCCAATTACAATTGGGATAACACACGATTTCTTTTTCCAAAGTCGCTCAACTTCAATTTCTAAGTCCCGATACTTTGTGATTTTTTCTTGCTGCGTGTCTTCAATTCGTGCATCACCAGGTATTGCAATGTCAATGAACCAAACATTGTTATGTCAGGTGTGTTGTGGGCCAA